>CM062811.1:663697990-663895490 GCA_031772625.1 Pinus tabuliformis | reverse complement strand
ATAGTTATTTTCATCATTCATTGTTATTATTTGAACCTAAAACTCTTGATGAACCTAGTGTGAAGGCTGTACATATCGAAAGTAGGGGAAGCATGAGCAAGATGACCACCGAAAGAGGACAACAATAGCTAAGAGAAAGGAATCAAAGCCCTCATGGACTCATTATAAGAAAGAAGGGCATGATGAGGAGCATTGTTGGAAATTGCATTCGGAATTGAGGAAAAAGAGGAATCGTAGAAAGGAGAAGCAAAAAAAAGTCGCTACCATGCAACAAGACGAAGAATCTAAATCTGAGGATTAGGCAAAGATCACAACTGCGGGATTTTCAGGTGTTGGACCAATTGATCTAGAATTTGTTTTAGGTGATGAGATGAATATTATAACTCTGATAATTATGGGGGATGGATCTATTGACTTGGGTTCTGATTCAGGAGAGAGATAAATATTTCATCAGATGTTGTTCCAAAAATGAGAAGGGAACCAAAGACTACATAGCTCCAAGAACTTGGGGATATCAACCAAAGCATTCAAGTAGACAATGTTTAACTAAGGAGACTCCTAGAAGAAGCAGAGGAGGAGAAATAGAGGTTACAACATCAGTTACAAGCCAAGGAGTGAGCCTTGGGAAAGTTGCAGCATAACAAGCTTGAGGTAAAAAATGATTCTTCAATTTTATGTTCTCTTTATGATGACACTTGTCATCCATACTGTGGTGGACAAATTGTCACCTGATTAATTTTTCCAATGACCTCAAAAATATTCAGCAGGATTTTTAGCCGTTGAGGTTTGAAATAATAATAATACAAAAAATAAAACGAGTCGGTCAGCAGGTGGTCAAACCTTGTCAGCGACCTTGACAGTGGTTATATATATATATATATATATATATATATATATATATATATATATATATATATATATATATATATATATATATATAGATACACACACGTTGACGGGAGCCAAACCCGCTAAGCGAGACTGTCAACCAATCCACCTACAATGTTAAAAATTAAATAAATGACGAACAAGCACCATGACAGTGCCAACCGGGGACTTGAACATGCAACCAATTATCAGCTAATGGCCCAATGGAGAGCCATTTCTAGTGGTCCAAGTGGCCTCCATTGGGAGTTATGTTGCCCACGATATATATATGCCCACATTTCGACCTTAATAGGGAGGAGTAGAACTGTCTGACCATGGAACTTGACCGAACCCTAGAACCCTTTGTGTGCTAGAACTATGCCCCACCTCATCATGTTTTTTAAGAGATTCTAGAATCTTACAAGAATATTGCCCAGAAGGGAATCTACAGGGAATCTAAAATATTCCTTAGAGCTCCATAGGCCACCAACATAGAACAAGGTTGACTTTATATTCACTTTTCATTATTTAGCCAATAATTCAACCATGTAGTCTATTTCTTTAGTAGAGGTGTGAATTTTTAGGTATTTTTATTTTTCTAAATATTAATGAAAGAGGCCTCCCCACAATGAGTAGGGCCTAGAGACATAACCCACAGTGGGTGAACCCTGTTATCAACTTGTGTGTGTCCTTGTTTCTCATGTTTGCCTTTTTATTTCCACTTATTTTATGTGTATGCATTCTTGAAGTGAAAATATATGTATCATTCACCCTCCCAAGGTTCTAGATGAATGTTGGGACCTTCCAAGTTAGCTTCATTGTCAAGATTCAAGCTTCCTTCATTTTCTTTATGGTTGTTCTTCCTCTGCTCCTTCTTCATAAGTTCTCTCCTATAGCCTCTCTTCAACGTTACCCTATCATCTTGTAATGATGATACCTACAGATGGAGACCATTCAATCCAATCCAACATCAATCCAAAAGCCATATATTCTACCTCTTCTTATTCATGGAAAATGTTGGTGGAGATAATGAAACATGCAATGGATTTGAGAGAAGGGGGCAAGGGATTATGTAGCTGAGGGATTTAAGAACTGAAAGAGACCTCACAACTAACTAGAGTTGTGCAATGCATAGTACAAGAGAGCTTGATAGGTCTTCTTGTGTAGTGAGGGGGTCCAGGAGGCAAGGTTTTAATCTTGCTAACAAATGATCTTTAGTGAGGAGTGCCCAAGAAGGAGGAGACAAGGATTTTACAGTTGGGAAACATAGGGAATGAGGACATCCTAAAAATTGACTAGAACTATGTAATGCATAGTAGGGAGTAAGATAGGGCAAAGGATTGTATAATGAGGGATCTTAGTCAGTAGGACTAGAAACTGTAACTGCACCTTCTGTAATGATTAGGAATAGGCTTAGTGAATTGCGTAGTTGAGGAGCTCAATGACTCAGTAGTGACTCTTTTATCATTAGAACCATGCAAAATGTAGTAGGAGAATCTCTTGATGAAGGGAAATGTGTAATTCGAAATTTAGAGAGACAAGGAGATAGGGTTTCTCATTGGAATTGTGAAATGCACAATCACTGAAGAGAAGGTTTAGGAAAATTTGCATTTGGGTAAGTTAGTGACACAGAGAGGCATACCTACTAACTAGAACTATGAAATACATAGCATAAGGTAGGAGGGAACACGTATTATGCAATCAAGAAGGCCAAGAAATTGAATTGATGGCTTAAGTTCCAAAGTTTCTCAATGTGCAGATGGAGGAGGGAGGCTGTCTTCTAGGACTACGCAGTGAGTAGTTTCAAATGATAGGGGCTTTGCTATGGCCTTGAAATGCACAGTGCCTAGTTCCAGGAGGGATAAATGTTTTCTGAAGATTGAGAAAGTTGTAAATACAATGAAGGCTTTGAAATGGCTAAGTGTGGGATCAATGAGGCAAGAGAGAACAAGACATGTAATCGAGTCATGAAATGGTGATCTCACACTCAGATAACATTAAAACACACTATATAGCTCAAAAATTACATGCATACATTGAAACGATAGCAAAGTGACACTTATTTATAAGTGCGACAATTGAAATGTCACTTTGTGATGCTTATAATGCAAGTAACAACAAGAGTATCTACTAAAACCAAATAGTGTGCTAAGTTGTGGGTAAGTGTATAGAACATATTATTATGACATATAATATCAAATAATGTAGAATAATGTTCTGGGGTGGCCTCTAGTGGTGCACTAAGATGCGACACATGCAAGAGTAGAAATCACCAAAAGTGACAACGACGATTGTAAGAAAATGTGAAAATGATACTTGTAAAATATAAAGAAAATGAAAGCGACAAATGACATAGCAAAGAGAACAAAAAAGGGCCACTTGTGAATGTGAAAGTAAGCAAAAATGACAATTGTAAGAGTGAAAGTGACATGAATGAAAACCCAAGCGCACAAAGCGATAGTTGAGAAAACTCACTAAGGTGATGATATGATTGGCAACTAATGACGAGGGAACTACCAACTAAATATTTTGCACTAACTATCCATAGGGACTCCGCAATCTATGTCTTAAAGAATCATGTAGTCATTTTCCTCGGAGATTGTGTAATAATTGCCACTTTAGATTGTGTAGTCATCATCCACAAATAAATGTTCAATCATTGTACTCAACATCTATGTAGTCATTGCTAGCAAGGACACCGCAAGGCTTGACTTTCGAAGATGTTGATTTCCTTCTAGGCTTGCTTAAAAGAGGTGCACTTATGAATGAATTAAAGGATAAGAATGTGTAAGAAAGTGAATTCGATAAACAAAAAATCATAGGAATACTTAAGAACTTATCAAAGCATCAATCAATCATGAAGAAACGATAGTCCATATGATCATAAGTAGGCTCCAGAGGTCAAGTGTATGAAACATTTTGGAGGGTGTTTGTCGCAGTGACAACACTTGGAAACAACACATTGGTAGAAAACCATGTTCTTTGTTTAGGTTTAACTTTATGAACATGTTCTCTTCATTAAGGAAGTATGGAATCATTTTTTTTATCACTCTAGCTTTCCCATTAGACCCAATTATAGATGTAATCTTGTCTATTCCCTTTCTCGGTTGATCTAAAAATGGGGAACTTAGGCTTCTTATGTAACTTACAAGAGTCTCTCCCACTTCCAAAGCTTAAATACTCCCAAGTCTTAATGATTAACCAATGCGGAATTAAATATGTGCTTGAAAGTATGGGTGTATGCTTATGTTTGTTTTAAACTAATTGTATGCTTTAAAATCTGTTGTTTGTGCTGATATGTAAATGTGCTTGAACTAATGTATCAATACATATAACAGTAAATAATGCAGTAGTAAAAACAAACACATAAGACAACAATTTAATTAGGAGTTCACCCAAAACTCTTGGGCTACATCTCCATGAGCTCTAGTAAACTCAACTAGGCTCTTTGGGATTATGGTATGAGTCCTTTTTACAAGCTCTTGGCTCAACTCCATTGTTTTACACAAAAACACCAGGTTTTGACACCATTTGATCCCTGGCTCTTGATGCTCTTGGCTTCTGGCTCTACCTCTTGGCTCTGGCTTCTTTGGCTCTCTATCAGTTTACAGCTCTCTGGCTTTTCACTTGACCTCCAAGTGACTCCCTCAACTGCTCTTTTTGCTTCTACACTACCTCTTTCGCCTTAGCTTCCTGCTTTGGGTTAGCTTATTCTCTGTTTTAGCAACAACCCCCAACAACCCCTCTTCTTCCTCTGACATTCATGGCTATTAAGCCAATCTGCACTTGTCTGTTCATTTTCCCTCTCGGCTCTCTGTCTTCTGGCCTTGGTCTACTCAAATCCCCTCTCTGAGTGTTAGCAATCATTGCTAAACGCTTCCAAGGATGGTGGCCACCTGTTTTGTAATGGAAGGGACCATTGGGCCTTTGAAATCCCCAAAATTAGCGTTCCCGGCTTACACAGGAAAATACACTAAACACGGGAAAAATCTGCAGAAACTTTGTTTATCGGACTTCAAATATTCATAAATCCGCACTATATTTCTATCAAGTCCACCTTTAATCACTTATCACATGTTGCAACTACCCTGTTCTGTGGTTTCCCTTTGTATTTAAAAAATACATTAAAACATTGAAAAATCTCGTAAAATGGCTTTAGACGGACTTGAAATATTATATATTGGCATTTACAAACCCTTTCGAGTTTAGTTTCATCGCATTAGTGCTTCCCTTCGCTTTTCGTTTATTTACGAAAATGCGAAAATACATAGAAAATTGCCATTTGACGGATCTCAAAATATATCAAATATCGCCTATAGCCTCGTTGGGTCTAGCCATCACATCGCATATATGTAGCAGCCCTGCTCCTTGTGTTTGTCGATTGAGATATTGTGATTCAACTTGGGCCATCGATCTGCGCGCTTGATCGATGGTCCTCATTGAACCCGCTAATCGTTGTCACATATTCCATGTGGTATCCACTGATAGCCTCCGCTTGCCACTACCGATTGTGATTTGTTGATCAGATCTGGACCGTTGATTGGCCAGATCCGACGACTCCAATGCAAAGTTGGTTTGACCTCCAATAGGCTCGATTTCACTGTTTTCTTCATGTTTTTGCCTCCCGATAGTGTTATTCACCTTTTTTAAAGGTTCTCCTTTTGCGATAGTTTTGGTCTTTAGAAGACTTAGAGGGTTTTTAGGACCCATTCTTAGGGGGTTTTGCCCCTTCTTCTAAAGGATAAAGGGTATCTTCATTTTATGATAACTTCTGCATCCTAAGTCCATTTTTGCCCATTCAAGTTGTAGTAGATTCAGAATGAG
This sequence comes from Pinus tabuliformis, assembly GCA_031772625.1. NCBI lineage: Eukaryota > Viridiplantae > Streptophyta > Pinopsida > Pinales > Pinaceae > Pinus > Pinus tabuliformis. Next base: position 663,889,799 of record CM062811.1, on the reverse strand, counting down.
AGGATCTTTGCAATGGGGCCAGTTCCAGGAACTTTCTTGGACTTTAATTTTCCTCAGTGGGGAACACTTAGACTTAGGAGTCTATCCAAAATCCATTTTGGATCATGCCTTCCCACTAAAAGAACTTTGGTCTCCGAAAGACTGATATACTGATCTGAACAGTAAATGAGAGTGACTCACCCTCTTCTTTCAACCTCCCTACACTTGCCTTGCATAGTTCCTCTGAACCAAATTTTATGACCACTTCCCTTCTTGGATGGGCTGGTCTTCCTGCGAAGAACTGTCTTCCTCCTTGCATTCCTGCAGAACTCCTAGTGAAATGGTTATAGAAGGTAGTTTGAGCTTCTTTGCCTTGATCATTGATCCAAGGTGGCTCAAACAATGTGAAGTACATCTGCTCCACAAAACTTTCATTTGCACATGTTTGAAAAGATGTCAACAACAATTGTTAACAACAACAAAAATACAGACAACAACTGGATGGCCTAAACTCTTGCTTTAACAAAGAAATAGATTTCACATCTTGTGAACAACTCCATGTCTTACATTTGCATACAAATGATGGACTACATAACAAGCCCATAAAACATGCCTTTAAAACAAATGACCCTTCAAGTCAAACATGTAGAAAAAGACCATTTGGACTCTTTTTCAAAAGATGAAACACTTCATCATTATCACCATCTAGGAGACCAAGTTAACTTCTCCTAAGTCAACATTTCATCACATGCATGTCAAAGCAATCAACCCTGCAAGTTAATTACATGTACATGTTCAAATACAATGAAATCATCAGTATCCCTGTGTTCTTGCACATCCAGCTCATGCATGCATTTCATCTTTCAACTTTTGCTTAAGCACACTGTACTTTCGAAGCTAAAATGAAATATAATGTTGCAGCAACAAAGTAAGTCTCCTTCCCAACTTCTCCATTCACCTACTTGGTAAAATCCTTCAACTTGCATCCTCATTAACAAGAAATGTAAATAGATGCATTAATAGACATGAAATCTTAATCGGATAAGCACTCTAACGATTTCTTACCAATCCCTTTAAAAGGTACTACCCTTGTCTACACATCAGCATCAACATGTGAATCATCCTGAAGCACATCAATCATGGAATCTTCCTTTCCATGCCTACCATATTCTCTTTCCACTTTCTTCAGCTTTGGTGGAAGAATTGTTGGATTCAATGTCCAACATTTTTCATTAAGATGTCCTTGCTTATGGCAGTAAGTGCACTGCATGTGCATCCTCTTGATAGCATGATTTGCCTTGTCCAATGGACCTTTAGCTGCTTGCTTCTTTTCCTTCAAAGGTTTCCTATATGTGGCCATTCTCTTCCAACATCTAGAAACATGATGGTTATCCAAACTACAAAAGGAACATGCAACTCTTTTCCCATGCTTTTGTGGAAATTTACGATGCTTTGCAAAATCAAAAGGAATATGTTTAGAACCAGATTTATACCTACCTCTTTCACCTTTATTTCCTTTATGAGGAGGTGAAGCAAATGAAGAAGTGGCTCCCTTTGGAACACCATCAATCTCTTCAAGGCTGTCAGAGTTTCCACAACTCTCTGGTTCAAGTGTGTGCTTCTGAACACCTACATCCTGCAAATGATGCTTCAAGCCATTGCATTCCTCTTGAATACAATTTTCACACTCTTGAGGTAGAGGACATGAAATGAAACTCCTTCTTTGGACAGTTTCAATGGCCTTCATGGCAGCTTTGGAACTCTCTCCATAAGACTGTCCATAGCCAAGACCCAAATACTTAGGCCTTTCCTCAACCATTATTGGCTCAAAAATACCTTGTGCATTCTTACCCAAGCCTTTTCCTTCATATCCCATCTTGGACATTCGCTTGGAACCTATGCCTCTAGTATGTTTTTCAAAAGAACCAATACAAGCATTCTTAGAAGAATTTGAAGACAAACTAGAATGGCTTACCTCTTCTTCAAGATGATACTTGACTAAGGCTTCTTGGGCAACAAAGAGTTGTGACTCCAACTCATGCATCCTTTTCAGGTTCATATTTACAATATGAAGTTGCCTCTCCATTTCCTGCAATTTGTCAGAAAGCATCTGCTTCACTTCCTCCACGGAATTCAACTGCTCTCTAAGTATGTTGTTCTTCCTTCCATCCTCATACATTTCTCTCACCATATCCATCATGATGAACAAGTCTTGCTTCATGTCTTCATCAAAGAAACTTGTGAAGAAAGGAGAATTTGAGGACTCACTTGTAGAAGTTGTCATTATGCCAATGAACAAAGAACTTCAAACAAGATTAACAAAGATCTTATTCAAGCAACCTTTTGCAACAAACCTCTTGTGCTCCAAGGATTACTTTGAGGTCCTTTTGGATAGAAGAATGCCTTCAGCCCTTCTTCCTTCTTGTCCTTCCTGGACTAAACTATCAATATCTTTCCCTTCACCTCTGCAAACTCAGAAAATAGTCAGTCTGCAAACAAGCATACATCGATCAGACAATTAATCCTTGACTATCCAAACACCTTTTTGGCAAGAAATCTTTTCTCTCTCAATCAAGCATTCTGATATAACCTTCTTTGAAGGTGAGGTTAACCAAACTTAAGCTCTGATACCACCTGATCTGAAAAGGGGGCACTTAGGCTTCTTGACTAACTTACAAGAGTCTTACCCACTTCCAAAGCTCAAATATTCCCAAGTATTAATGATTAACCAATGCGGAATTAAATATGTGCTTGAAAGTATGGGTGTATGCTTATGTTTGTTTTAAACTAATTATATGCTTTAAAATCTGATGTTTGTGCTCATATGTAAATGTGCTTGAACTAATGTATAAGTACATATAACAATAAATAATGCAGCAGTAAAAACAAACACATAAGACAACAATTTAATTAGGAGTTCACCCAAAACTCTTGGGCTACGTCTCCGTGAGCTCTAGTCAACTCAACTAGGCTCTCTAGGATTATGGTATAAGTCCTTTTTACAAGCTCTTGGCTCAACTCCACTGTTTTACACAGAAACACTGGGTTTTGACACCATTTGATCCCTTGCTCTTGAAGCTCTCCGCTTATGGCTCTGGCTCTTGGCCCTAGCCCTTGGCTCATGCTCTGGCTCTTCAGCTCTGGCCCTGGCTCTTAGCTATGGCTCTTGGCTTTGGCTCTTAGCTCTGGCTTCTTTGGCTCTCTGTCAGTTTATAGCTCTCTGGATTTCCACTTTACCTCCAAGTGACTCCCTCGACTGCTCTTTTTTCTTCTGTGCTACCTCTTTCACCTTAGCTTCCTACTTTGGCTTAGCTTATTCTATGTTTTAGCAACAACCCCCCTTTTGTCTCTGACATTCATGGCTTTTAAGCCAATTGGCACTTGTCTGTTCATTTTCCCTCTCGGCTCTGTGTCTTCCGGTCTTGGTCCACTCAAATCTCCTCTCTGAGCATTAGAAATCATTGCTAAACACTTCCAGGGATGGTGGCCACCTGTTCTGTAACAGAAGGGACCATTGGGCCTTTGAAATCCCCAAAATTAGTGTTCTCGGCTTAAACAGGAAAATACACTAAACACGGGAAAAATTCACAGAAACTCTGTTTATCGGACTTCAAATATTCATAAATCCGCACTATATTTCTATCGGGTCTGCCTTTAATCGCTTATCGCATGTCACAAATGCCCTGTTCTATGGTTTCCTTTTGTATTTTAAAAATACATTAATACACTGAAAAATCCCGTAAAATGGTTTTAGACGGACTTGAGATATTATATGTTGGCATTTACAAACCCTTTCAGTTCCGGTTTCATCGCATCGGTGCTTCCCTTTGCTTTTTGTTTATTTGACGAAAACACGAAAATACATAGAAAACTGTCATTTGATGGATCTCAAAATATATCAAATATCACCTATAGCCTCATTGGGTCCAACCATCACATCGCATATATGTAACGACCCCACTCCTTGTGTTTTCCGATTACGATATCATGATTCAACTTGGGCCATCGATTTGCACGCTTGATCGACGGTCCTCGTTGACCTCACTAATCGCTAATCGCTGTCGCATATTCCATTTGGTCTCCACTGATAGGCTCCACTTGCCACCGCTTATTGCGATTTTCCGATCAGATCTGCATCGTTGATCGGCCAGATCTGACGACCCCTGTGGAAAGTTGGTTTGACCTCCGATAGGATCGATTTCATTGTTTTCTTCATGTTATTACCTCCCAATAGTGTTATCCGCCTTTTTTAAAGGTTCTCCTCTTGTGATAGTTTTGGTCTTTAGAAGACTTAGAGGGTTTTTAGGACCCATTCTTAGGGGATTTTGCCCCCTTTTTCCAAAGGATAAAGGGCAACTTAATTTTATGATAACTTCTACATCCTAAGTCCATTTTTGCCCATTCAAGTCTCAGTAGATTCAGAGTGAGACGATATCTGCAATGGGGCCAGTTCCAGGAAATTCCTTGGATGTTCACTTTCCTCAGTGAGGAACACTTAGACTTAGGAGTCTATCCAAAATCCATTTTGGATCATCGGTTAAACACATTAACAAAACTTGCTAAATAGAAACTATTTTGGTCTAGGAGAAGCTTAATATATAGTCACAAGTTTAAGATAATCAGAGTCTTAGCTTTCATCTCTAGTGTTACTCTGCTACTAGCAAGCTTGTTTATTACCGTGGTGGAGTCACTACAGGAACATAAGAATTGCTTCATGATGAGCGCCAGTATTGCAGCAAGGATGTTGCAACTCCCAGGCTACCAGTTTTACTTATCAACCTGGGGTTCATACAAACTTGGAGGTGACAGTGTTGTATGCACAAGTAAAAGTGATTGTTCTACGTGTTGTCACTGTTTAGCTGGCGAGAGACCACTAGGGTTCTAATCTAGACTTATATAGAGTCAGAAGAAGCTTGATTCTTTGATGGAAGAAGGGAAAATCTACTCTAAGAGAGTCACGCTACTGCAGTAATGGAAAAAAAAAACCAACATGTAATGCTAAACCACACCATGCCCTAATTAACCACTTAAGAAGCTATGCTAAGAAGAATTGCTTAATAAACACTAAACAAATGCTACTATCTAAGTTGCACAAGTAAACAACATCAAACGATATTAATGTGCAAGCAAAGAAAGTAAATTAAATCTGTTACTTTTTGGTTTTTTTAGGCAAAATCAAGTATGCAAACTAGTTGTTCTTATGAATGTGATAGGTGGATGGAAAGTGTTTGAGGATGAATAGAAGGTTTATGAAGTGGTTGGATGGTGTGGAGGGGTCCTAGGAGTCTTTTTGTGACTTCCTAGAGGTTTCCCATCAATTCAGCCTCAAAACAGGTCATTTCAAGAAAACCTACTAGATGTGCTAGAAACCTACAAGATGATCCTGTAGGAATTACAAGAAACCTACAGGATACAACCGAGAGCTAATTGTGAGGTGTTGGGAAGCTTGGAAAAGGTGTACGAGTGTTAGAAGGTCTAGGAGAACTCAAGAGTCAATCTCCAAGATAAGAGATGTCTAGATTCACTCAATGTATTTAGGAGAATTTCAATGAAAAATGATGAAAAACTAGTGAGGGTGATGGTGAAACAAGGGATGGCTAAGGTGGATGGAGTTGAAGGTGGCTGCTGGTTATGAAGTCTTGGTCTCCTCCTGAAGTACCTGCTCTTCTGAAAACATGTGTGTCTTCCAAGAAATATGCAACAAGATACATTTTCATAAACTAGAAAAACATGAATCAAATGCCTATATTATGCATGAAGAAAGTTGTTGAAGGGAATGAAAACATGAGTGAGATCTTATTGTAGAAATGGAGATGGAAAAAGATGACAATGAAATATGCCTTGCAACATTAACCAAATACTAAATCAAAGACAACAAACTCCAAAGCTCATAAAAGAACTAGAAATATGTGTTTTTGGGGCTGCTAAAGGGTCCCTTCCTCAAGTCATGGTCCCAGAGGGAGGAAGTGAGGCCGAGACACCTGCTGACAACCTTGTGGTGATCATTTTTCTCCTTGCTAACCTGCTACTTGAAAGAAGGCACAAATGGAAGCAAACTATCACACAACCAATCTAATATACACTACTTGTAATGGAAATGCATCTACTAAGAAAATTAACAATTAAACTATGAATCTACACTAGCATACATGTACAATAAAGGGGATCCTTGGTTGCTATAGTTGGGTCCTAACCCAAGAGCTTTAGCCCTTCGATTTAACTCAGTTCTGGCTCAAAACAAAACTCATTCTTATTACCCAAACAACAAATTACATCAGAAAACTGTCACAAGTCTTTCAGCTCGAAAATAGAGTAGAGTTTTACAATAAAAAACTGAATCCTATTGAGGCCCTAGGCCTCTCTACTTATACATCTAAAGTCTCCAACAACTTCCTTAAAATTATGGAGGCTCGGCTCCCAAACTGGAGATAAACTAGTGCTTTGTCTTTCACTTGCTCTGCTGCCTTCTATTTCTCATGATTTGGTTGTTTGCACTCCAAGATGATGGAGGAATATTCAAATGGAGGGGTAGTAAATGAGGAGGATTTACCTCCTATAATCCCTCTCTCTTGTCCCATTCGAGTTTTTACCTTGGTCTTTGCTAAAATTCCTTGACTTTATCCTTTAATCCTGCATTAAATGCACATTAGATCACAAAGAAAAATATCCAACTCTAACTCATCCCATAAACAAAAGATAATCAAAAGTATGCAATAAGTTATGAGAATAGTTGGTTTGAGTAAGCTAGGAGGTGAACTAAGGCCCATATAATTACCCAATGATGAGGCTCATCATCACCCCCCTACTGAAAGTGTTGCTCATCCTCTGAGAAACTTAGTCAATAACCATATCCTTCATGGCTCTGGTAGCCTCTCTAACATCCTATGCCTCTGTTGTGGTCTCCTATTCTTGTTCGTAGAAGCCTACTTTCTTCTTCTTCTTTCCCTTCTAGCATCCCTAAGAGTAGTGGTGGACTGAGTTTTAGGCCTACCCAATTGGCCTTAAAACTTTGCATAGATTTCTTATACATAGGTGTCTTATTGAGTGCCTCTCTCAACCTTTTAGGGGAGTGATATTCTCTTATATTTAAGCTGTATGGTAGTGTGTTCCATCTCCTTAGGCAAGCATGTATACTATCATCTCCTAGCAGCCTAAACATGTCCTCAAAATGTGAAATTTCTTGCTCTTGGGTAGCAAGATATCTAGGTGCTAGCTAAGGATCATTTGCAATCAAATTATGGGTACTGATGAGGGCCATGGGATTTGATTGTTCAGATCTGATCAAAAGAGGTTCAGTTTGCTCTCTGGCCAATATCCTTTTCATCTCTGCAGCTCTTGACTCCTCATGGTTCATCCATGATGCCAAAGCCATTAATTGTAGATCTCCTAGCTTGGCATTAGGGTCCCAAACATTCATGTCTATGAGGGCCATGTTGTGAAAATACAACTCAACCATTTTGGCCCTATACTCTAGTGTACTTTGATCACAAAGATCAATAAACTGCCTGTAGGCCTGAAATGGCATGGTTCCCCTTTATGCTAGTGTCTTAATCTAAAACTGCAGCCATTATTCTTTGAGGTAGATAGCATAGGATTTATCTGGCATCCAACATTGGATTGCCTCCAAGGAGAGGTTGGCCATACATGCTAGTTGGTTCTCTCTTTCCTGCAGTTGTCCCCTTAGCCATGCATTTTCTATCTCTAGTTGATTTCTCATTATAGCTTCTCTATCCCTTAAGCCACATAGCTCTCTACCCATTTATTTGAGTTTCTTTTCCATGTGCCCAATGTATTCCACCCCCTTTGACTTGTCGATCTGCATCCATCGATGAGTTATGACCCTCTCCTTCTCAAGCTCGAAGAACAGTGGGATGGAAAAATTTTGAGGTATGACCCTGCCTTGTTCAATAAATCGGTAATAGGAGTCTAGGTTAGGTTGGGCGATGGGTTCTTTTATCTCTGGGTCCTCCTCTTTAGGTTATTGTTTCTTCCCTACCTTTCTTTCCAATTTCTGTGCCTCTTGTAGATTCAACAGAGCATCATGTAGGACTATTTTTGCTTCGTGTAGATTTTGTTGTGGATCCTGTAGGATTTCCTTACCCTTTGAGGAAGTTGATCTAGTAGTGGGTCTCCTTACATAGGTGATAGGGGACTTAGGGGAAGGCATTTGTCTTTTTGTGTAGGGGAATCTTCAATCTCAATAGGAATTTTTGTTGATGTTTGTGGCTTCCCTTGTCTTTTTCTTGTGCTCTTTCTTGTACTGAAATATAGTGGGGTCTTCCTCTGTCTTTTTCCTTTTTTCTTGATTGGAATGCTGAGAGCAGTGAGGAAAGTTGTTGGCTCTCTCTTAGTGGCCTCTAGAGACACCCTAGGTGACTCCTCCTTTTGTTCTGTCCCCTCTGTTCTATTGCCTTCTTCCTCTCTATTTTTCCTGTCTTCTTCTTCTTGTAGATCTTCATCATCTCTATCAGTTTCCTCCTTATTTTCCTCCTCTATTTCTTCATCATCCTCATTCTCTTCTCCCTCTTCTTCTTTATCTTCATCATTTTCTTCAGTGTCAGCTCCTTCTTCATCCATATCATCCTTATCATGCTCTGTATCTTCCTCTTCACTGAAAGTAGGACTAACATCATAAGTGAGAGCTTTGATGTCATCCTCTACTAGCATGTCTCTGAAAACTAACCATGTTATAGGGGTTCTGAGGTTTTGTAAGGCATCTTCAATGAGGATCCTAATCAACCCATGGTGAGCCAATTTTTGGGAATTCCCCTCCTCCACTTCTATGCTTGAGTCTATGAGTGATTGAAGCAAGAAATATGGTATGCTGAGCCTTCGGTGAGGGGGTGTTTCTACTCCAAATCTTAATTCTTCAAGAATATTGAAATGATAGCCATAGAAAAAACTATATCTACCCTCACATGAGATGTATTTGATTACTTGGTAGCCTACCTCACTCCATGGATATGGCAGAATTTCCTTCCTTACTCCATTTTTGTCCTTAGTGGGTTCTTCACATTCTAAAAAGAATTTTCTTTTTGCCACTTGGTTGTCTCCTTTGTCTTCCTTTCTCCATGCGATTCCTAGGGGAAGTGTGGTGACCCTGCTGATGAGCTTAGGGGTGAGATCCATAGTGAGGCCCCTTATTACAACAGTGGTATGGATTTTGTTGTGTGGAGTGAGGGAGAGAGCAAATTCTTGAGCCACCTCATCATCATACCCTCTAAATTTTTCGAAAATCCCCATCCAGTTATGTCTTGTGAAGATTTCAAGCACCTGGGTGTGTTGTTGGATTCTCACAATGTTTATGGGCTCTCTCCTATTAAACCCTCCTATAATATTGTTGGGGAAGCTTGAGGAGAAAATGAGAGGGTTGAGACAATTTTTCAAATGCAGAAGCAAAATAGAGTTGACAATGTATTTAATTCCCTTCACAAAGTTACTAAACTCACTCAAATTTAGAGTACCCTTGGTTCATTTACTTGCAAAGGGGGATGTAATTTTAGAGCCTACCTCTTTAGACTAGTTACAGTGGCCAGTTCCCTTGATATCCCTTCTGAACTCTTCTCTTCCAATCCTATAGACAGTCTCTGTGTATCCTGTAGACTGTATCCTATAGGAATTCCTGTGCATGCTCCTGTAGGAATTCCTTTCGAGTGAACAATGGATCTTTGCTTCTGGTGGGTGGCCTGGGTTATGAGAACGACTTGAGTGAGTGAGTTTCAAGGAGGTGAAATGCATGAATGCATCGAAATGATGTTTTATTTCCTCTTATGGTGATTCAGGGTGATGTGGTGTGCTGGCAGCAAAGGTGTGTTGCCATTTTTGGACCGTTGGTCCCCACTACCACCTCATCATTTCCCACTCCTCGTAATCATCTCCCACCTCGTAGATCCGTAGTTTAACCACTTTTTGTCCTACTCCTTCTCTTTCATTGAGTTGATTGTAGCCACGTGGGAGAGGACACCATGTTGTGCATGCGCTGACTGAACGAAGGTGGCCAAGTTAACTGGCCACCTTTTCACTTATAAACCAACTATCTCGTAACCCTTACAATTTTTGACTACATGATGCATATGAGAGAGAGAGTGGGATACTTACCTGTGGTTTCAATGCTATGCTGTAGTTGTTGAAGACCAGAGGTGCTACTGTGTATATTTGCTACATGTCATTCTTATTCCTCTTCTTGCTGTTTTCTAATGGTTTCTTTGTTTTTGCAGGTATCTGTGGTTGAAGATCTAATGCTGCTATTTTGGAGCTCCTGGATCATCTTGGTGAACACTTTTTGCTGGTGTGATTGGAATTCTATGGGATAGGCTACTACAGGATGTCCTGTAGCTGCTTCTACCTCATAATTATTTAATCATTTTTCTTGATGGGGTTGTGAGGATGGTCACATGGATGGAAAGAAGGAGTGGAAGTGTGGAGAGCAAAGGATACTTAGGTAATGCTCTTTATTCCTCTCTTTTTCCTCTTTTTGTTTCTTTTTCTCTTTTCTTTTGAAGACTGGAAGAAACTATTGAAAATTATATTTTTTTTTAATGGTGAGTGCAGGGATGATGATAGTGGACGAGGTGAGGTGCGAGATCATGAATAGGGTGAATTTTAGGGACCTAACAAATCCATCATATGCCTTCGGATTGCTTCCTGTAGGATTTCTGGGTCACTGTAATTCCTACATAATCATCTTGTAGGTTTTCAGGGGATCATGTAGGAAGTCATGGGATCCTGTAGAAAACACAGTCTTTTCATAAATCGAAGCAATGGAGTGGGAAAATGACAAAAATGATGGAGGGATGCATGGTAAGGAGTGAAAAAATGAATATGTGAGTGGTAGGGGTCTCCTTGGGATCCTCTTTTGCTCCTTACTTGTACTTCTTGCCCACCTCCAAATGGAAATTTTATGATAAAAATAAAATAAAATTTGTTTTTTCTTTTTTTTTTTAAATAACTAGGCTACCTTAGAGAAGTTTTCACCCTATCTGTTTGCCCTGGGTGCCTCAAGAAATGTTTTCACCCAAGGATCTTCTTATTCTCTTTTTATTTTTGTTGTTTTTTTTCTCTCTCCTTTTTTTGTCATCACTGGGCTGCCTCAAGAGGTTTTCAACCCAAATATGGGACTCAGGCACCTCATGGAGGTTTTGACCTGAGTCCTTATTCTTTTTTTTTTCTTAGTGATTTGATGAGGGAGGAGCTGGAACTTGCTCCACTATCATCACTGTTTTATTGACATCATCAATGAACTCTTGTTTTGATAAAGGTCTCTTGTACATTTTCAATCAGTGTCCATTAACAAGTAAAGGAATGGTTTCTTCATCTATGGTTCAAATTTTCACTGAACTGTTATCATGGAATCTTTCCACAACATAAGTTCTAAGTCATCTTGTCCTTAACTTTCCCTTGAAGTCTTTATACCTAGAATCATATAACAATGCCTAATCGCCTTCCTCAAATTGCTTATCCTTGATATTTTTAGCATGCCAGATCTTCCTCTGAATTTGAACTACCTCTGTATGTAGGAGGACTGCATTCTGAATTCATCCAAACCATTCAATTTGAACAATCTCTCTTTCTGTGCACTTCTGAGATCCAAATCTAGTTGGAGAGAGATAGGCCAATGATATAAGCCTGAAAATGGAAGAATTGATGCCGAGATGTCGCCTCCAAGATGCACTGCATTATCTGAGATGATGAATCTGTCTAATTTGGAAGTAATTTGTTGCCGCCCAACCCTGCGATTGCTCCAGGTGTGCATTCCATTGCAGAATTGCAGATCAATTAGCATATTATTTTGGATAAAATATTTAAAGTGGCCATTTTCCTGTTCCATCTTGGTTTGGCCTCCCTGCTTTTCCTCCAGCTTGGTGATCATGTTGAAGTCTCCTCCAATGATCCAAAAAGGATGGATTCTATTGAAGTTTAGCACTTCTATTGTGTCTAGAAGAAAAATTTTGTTGCCTACTTCCTGTGGGAAGTAGACATTGGTGAGATGGCCATGAATGTTGATGTCGATTATATGAAAAGTAGCTTGTATAATGTGATGGGAGGCATGAAATTCTGAGAGCGTTATAGCTTGCGTGTTTCAGGAAATTGCTAGTCCCCCGGAGGCACCCGAAGCATCCACTGCAACCGAGTGACAACATAGCCATGCTCTAGAGAGGATGTTTCCAAGTTTGTTACTATTACATTTTGTTTCCTGCATAAAGAAGATCTGGGGCTGCTCCTGCTTTATCATGTTTTTTATCATTCTAAGTTTCTCGGGGCTATTGAGCCCTCTTAGATTCCATGAAGTGAGCCTCATGATTCACTATTAGTGGTGGGCTTGTAGCATTTTGTCAACTTAGCGTATCTGACTGAGTCTACCAGGATTTTCCCTATTGTAATAGTTCTTTGAAGATCTGTCTTTCTTCCACATTTCTTGGAGTCTTTAGGAAAGAAGCTACCATCCCATTGACTACCCGGTTGTATGCTCAGTTGTTGTTGCTGGTAAGCCCTGGAGATGATGACTTCTGGGGTATTGAGCTGATGCTCTTCAATCTTGTCGTAGTCTTTCCTTCTGCATGCTTGTTCAAGCTCGAAAATGTCAAGTCCTCCCAAATCAATGCTTTCCGGTTCTTCTTCCATATGTTGCATCTGACTGCTTTCTGCTAAGGTGATTGCTAAGTGCAAGGTCTGGCTGGGAATACTGTCAACATCCATTTCATTAGGTTTCCAATTAGGGTCCTTTCGAGCCGCCTCAGGAATCCCAATGTTGTCACTTAGGGGCAAGGGAGTGGGAGAAGAGCCAGACAGCGGGGGGGGGGGGAGAGGTCGTGATGATCAGCGGTGGGATCAGCAAAATGTTCTAAGGTGGGTCTTCTGAAGTTTTAGAAAGAACCTCAAAGCTATTGCTTGTGGAGGGAATGTAGGTAGTGTCCTGTAGGGGCCTTTTCCTAGAGGAAGGGTTTTTATGCGATCTTTTTTGATTTGTGACCTTGGTAAAGCCATCATGGGCCGACTTGTCTGAGGGGTCAGTGGTTTGGGGTTTAGCATTTAGAGGGCAGTCCCAAAAGGATGCCCATGGGCATGACACTTACGAAAGTGAAAGGGTACATGCTCAAAATATAAGGGTTGGATCCATTCAAAGTCATCATGGGAGAGACTTACTGAGTCTGGAAGGGCTTTGTCCAGGCGCATGAAGACACAAATACGGGCATAGGAGGTGTATCTGCGCAACTTCGTTTCTTCAGAAATTTTTATAAACTCCCCCAACCCCTTGCCAATGTCTCTCAGCGATTCTTCATCCCAGTATTCCAACGGAAGCGAGTACATCTGGATCCAAACTGGTGCCCAGCTGAAATCCTCCTTGTCAGGGTTAAATCTCTCTACCCATTCCCTTAAATACAGACCGGTGGAGTTGAAGAAGTAGGGACCTTCATCCATAACCCTATTCCGGTCTTCGATGCAAATGAAAATCGCAGTGAAAAACCCTTTTGGTCCTAGCTGTAGGGTGACATGTCCCTTGGTTTTCCATTTGGTAGAGGTCCATCCTTGCAAAGCTTTTTCAGTCGGCCAGTATCCAATAAATTTTCCAATGAGCGCATGGTCCCTCATGTATTGGATTTAACCATTGATTCTATGGTTGGGAAGTTCTATCTTGGGTCGTTCAGCTGCTATGGGTTTGCATGTTGTTGATGTAACCTTGGGCATTTCCTGTTGCCCAATATCTCCTTATTGTACTTCACTGCGCCTGTCTGACTGATCACTGGGAGTGTTTTTCGTATCTTGCATTGCGGAATCTCTTGTATCCATGTTTACTTGTTCTGGACCGAAGGCTTTTTCGGTTTCTTCACTTGATTATCTCTCTCAATTGAGGGGGAAGGCTTTGAAGCCCCCCCTGAGGGACAGCCATTACAGTGCGGTCTATGCCAGCAAGTTGCTGTCGCGAGGAGGAAGGCAGACGAAAAATAGAGGCAGGGAGGGTTCAGACTGCGCCATTGCAGGGGCGAACAGAAAACCCTAGGTTGAGATATGCGAAGAACCATGCCTTCATAAACTCTCCTTGTAATTCGGAAATTCACCCCTCAAATCTATTTATTAACAAAAACACAACTTCCTCTTTTCATTCATCATTAACTTCCACTATTTTCACATATACAATAGTATCACCTGGAAATTTGCATGGGGACACATTTTTTATCTCATCATTATCTTTTTATTTATAGACTCTTTCCTCACAAATTCGTCCAATTAAAACTTTAATCCTTTCACAAATCTATAAAAATTTGGAATTTTCTCTCACCTAAAACCTTTAAATGTATTTATGTTTATAACTAATGTGTGAGTGCTTTAGTGCCTTTTCTTGGCACATAACTTACTTGTGCTCTTCACATGACTAGGTGCCATTACCATGGGCTTATCTTTACATTTACCTTGCCATGGTGGATCTTGGATGCCAATTATTTTTCTTGACCTTAGCTTTTAGCATTGAGGGCTTCATGTTTGATTCCTCATGACTTGGGGAGGGAACCATAGGCTTAAATTCCTTTTTCACATGTACATGGATCGATGCTTAAGCCTTATGATTTGACATTGTTCACCCTTGGAGGGTTGGATGACTAGATGCCTTATTTCACCTGGAAATTTGATCACTCAAAACTTGGAACAATAGTTTTTGATGTAATTACGCAAGTCTTTATTTGCGTCACTCATTAACTAGCACACCTACTCGAGATGCAGATGCTTGGATACACAAATAATCTCCACACTCCCAGAACAACATTTTGTTGGACCTTTGACTAATCCTATTTTGTCTTACTCAAATATAGATCTAGCTGTTTTGTAAGTGTGTATGTTGCATACACTTCCAGATACCAAAAAACCTAGATGGATTTTTCCTTCAGAATAATAAAATAAAAAATAAATAAAAACGTAAAAATAAAATAAAAAACTTAAAAAGTCAAATTTTTTTAACACTATGAAGTCTTACAAAACTACCTCTTAGCACGAACCTTGAGGCCTCAGAGTCTTCCACGTCAAAAATTTGAGAAAAAGTCACAAATTCCCACATGGTTCTCTTGTCGCATCATCTCTTCCATGTTATCACACTGTTACATTTCATTCTCTACTATGACCACTTGTTCAGGTACCTGTCATGTTTCATATTCCACCTATCCAATTGGCCACGTAAAAGTATCGAAAATGAGTGCCACGTGTCATGACCTTTTCCTGCTGCATCAACAACTCAAACCACATCATGGTGGATACTACCTTTTTTCCATGTGATTTCCACATGGGATCCTCATCATCATGGTGTTTTCCTACACTATTTCATTAAGAAAACGGTTGGTTTCAAAGGGGGGAGGGTGATGAGGCTCGTATTGCAACAACAACGCTGCAACTCCCAAGGCTATCAACTTTAATTATCAACCCGAGGTTTGTACAAACTTAATAGGTATTGACACTATATGTGCAACATACAATGTGTCGTTTCTTTGCTATCATGATGTAGTGAAGAGCATGTAATGATATCAAATCCTAAACTAATTGCAGAAAATGAAATGCTCGAAATGGAAAACTTAACCTATTGCAAGAAATAAAATACAAGGAAATAAACCTATTATAATTTCATAAAGTAAATATCATGAACTAAATGTCAACCATTACATTTCAAAGAGTTTAGATCGATTAACAGAGTTCATTAGATGTGGAAATCATCATTGTATTATCCATTTCATAAATTTATCCATTAACCAAAATCGTTGAAATGTTTTGCATGGGTAAAAAGGAAAGTACTAAGTGGTCTTTAGTATTCCATAATAATTTTTTTAGAGCCTATGGGTCATTATTCAACCCTAAGGGACTAAAACCAATCTTTTTGAGCAAATCTGGGAAGTATATACACACGTTGGAAGAGTACCACACGAAACAACATATTTACTACAGAAAACTATAATTCACCGAATGACAAAGAAAATAAAATATATATTGGATGGGACAAATTTTTTTTTACCAGGATGTCTTAGGCTTCCATTCCAAGTGGAATCACCCAAAAATACATCTGTTAACCCATGCTAAAAAATAGCAGAAAATTACTAGTCTAAAATCTATAAATTCGAGAACTAGTGAGCTAGTAAATCTATCAAATGCCTACCCTAATAAAGTGAAAATGTAATGGGGTAATTTTTTTATTAACTAGAAATTTTTTTTTATCTAATTCAAATGGAATCAACTCTATTGAATCTCGTTAGCTTGCTCTAAAAAATAACACAAATTTACTGTTATTTTCCACAAAGGACTTCCAAAAATCTAGATTTGGGAATAAGAAAACTACTCCAAGTAACTCAATGATTACTATGACCTTAAAAATTTGTTTCAAGGATTAAATTATGCTTGTGATCCTTCAAAATAACTTACTTCAACCATTTAACCCAATTCTACAACAAGAAATCATTAATACTAAATGCATAAATAGAAAAAAAAACAAGAACAAGAGATGCGTGTGAATAAGAAGTGAAAGGAAGCAAAGTAAATGATACAAAAGGGATTTAAGGCTCCTGGGATGGCCAAGCCCAAGTAAACTTAGATTCCTATGTAGGAGACCATGATTTATAAGCTAAACATGGAACCAATCTTCAATATTTCCATCAATACAATTACATCCCTGCAAAAAATGATAGTGGAGCTGCAAAAATACGAGTTCCCTCAAAAAAAGACTAATATAAATCAACCCCTAGAGGAAAATTCGACTTTTTACTTATAAAAAATGATCAGGAATCTTTCCCCGCCAAAATCCCTTGATTAGTGGATTTGGTTCCCAATACTAGGAATATGCATTAAATGGCAGGGAACACATTCCTAGATTTTCTCAATCATTGGAGATCCAAAATCTGTGCTATAATTCTAGAATATCTTGTTTATTTATTATTTAGTATTGATCCTCCTATAGTAGGGAGAAGGTTCCTAAATTATCTCCTCCTCCAAATCTCCATAATCTATCCAATATTCTCACAATATTTCAGAAAAATAAATAATATTAGGCACAAATATGCAATTATCCATAAACCTTCCTAATGAGAATATTAAAGTTAAAAATACATTATATAATGCAAAAAGAGAGGTTTAATGTGTTGAAGGATGGTCAGATGGCCCTTAATTTATGTCTAATTTAGAGGCCCATCAGGGGGCTTTCCTCATTTTGATACAGGTTTGGGGGGAGGTTCATAACCTATTACATCATACCACATAAATGATGGTATACCATGACTATTTCCATTAAGGGGTTGGGGGTACCCTCCTTTTGTCATTGATTTTTCCAGCCAACCCAATTTGATGGTTTTCTTCCTTTAGTGACTTCAACCTATGAGGAAATATGGATCTAGCCCATTTCTCAAGTGGTTACCTGTGTGAAACCCTGGATACCTAGATGGCTTAGATGCCTTGATGCCTTAGTGCACATTGAATTGTCCAAATATAGTGAGGTCCATATTTTGGCAAAAATCTACCTATTGAACTAATTCAAAATTATTTTTATCTTCATTCATTTGGGAGTTGGACTAAGTATTTTATACCATTAGAAATATCTTTGAAAGGTCTATCTAAATATACACTTTTCATGTTCAATGGAATAAGGGAATTACATGAAAAACCCAAACTCTCCAAGAACTTGATATCAATGACTAAAATTTGACATCATTGACAACAAACTACCAAAACACTGAAAAATTCCCCCTTTGGCATTGATGGTAAGAACACTAAACATTGTAGGTCATCGATGGAAACAACACTGGAAATTTATGGTCATTGACAACTTTGGGTTTGACTGCCCTTGTTAGTTTGTTCATTCTCCATCTTCATTCTATGCTTACATTTCATCTCCAATTCTCACTCCGTTTCTTTGACATTAACATAAAAATGGTTCCTACCACTCAAACTGCATTGTCTACTCACTCTCCCCTATGATACCAATGGGCTCTGTCGGTACTTATAAAATTGAACAAATGCACACTAATGGTTGTTCTAGGGGGCAAATTCCCCCACTTTGTGAGATAAAGAGAAAATTACTCCCACTAAGCACATACTACACCTCTTAATCTTATAGCCCCACCTAAGCATATTCAATTTTCTTCTCTTTGAACTTGTGGCATACAACTATATACATTTGAATTAGGCAACTAACATTGTTCCTTGTGAAGGAATTTTTTAAAGAGATGAGGGATACATGTCACTCCCAACTTTTTCCTAAAATAATCAATGCGCTCTTGGGAGAGTGGCTTGGTGAATATATCAACAACTTGTTCCTCTGTTGACATATAATCCAACCTTACAATATGATCAACCACCTGTTTTTTAAGAAAAATGGTACTTTATAGGTATATTCTTTGTTTTTTAATGAAATAAAAGGTGTTAGGAAATTTAATTGCTTAAACTTTTGTCCATTAAATTATCGATTAGGAGCTCATAATCTAACCAGGTGTTGGAAATATATATGCAAAAATAAGTTTAACTAGTTTGAGTACTAAAAAAAGACACTAAAACAATCTGCTACAAGAATATTCTTCAAGAATTCAACTGAACATGGATTCACCCTTTTCATGCCCTACAAAAAATAGATATAAATAATAAATTAAATCTTCATAATCTTTGTCAGCATCCTAAAAGTCACTAGTAGGTTCAAGAATTCATGTAACTCAAGAAGCAAAAAAATTAAAATTACACAACGTTAAAGAAATCAATGACGCATAAAAAACAATCCATTTGGGAGTTATAGGTTTGAATCATGTAGTCTTATGACCACCTATGGATTCCTAGG
Organism: Pinus tabuliformis; assembly: GCA_031772625.1. Lineage (NCBI taxonomy): Eukaryota > Viridiplantae > Streptophyta > Pinopsida > Pinales > Pinaceae > Pinus > Pinus tabuliformis. The sequence continues at coordinate 663,871,033 of CM062811.1, read as the reverse complement.
GTTAATAACTCCTCACACCAAGTTTCCTCACACCGTTCCACACAAAATATATTAATGTGCAAATTACAAAAAAAAGAGTTGTAAATGATTAAATTTGTTCTACTCAAGTAAACATAAATAAATAAATTTACATAGCAGTAAACCCGAATAGCACTACAAGTGCATCCCAAAAAACGGGGCCCTTCCTAGCTAAGAGCATTTCACGAATATCAAATCAAATAAAAAATTTATCAACAACAAGGCATTTTCATTAATTCCCATAAAATTACAGAGTACAGAGCTTTATTTACAAAATATGTATGCTACACCAATCTTTGTATTATGGAAGCTAACCCATCTACAATATTTTACATAAATATATAGAAACTTATACCTTAACAATTTGGATCATGAGACCCAAATCTAGGGTTCTCAAACCCATACATTACCAAAATAACTTATCATTACAACCATAATAATAGTTACACAAAATGAGAATATTGATTGTAACTTCTTAGTGGGACTATTACATTAAAACCACATCTCTATGATGTAAACATATTTGTTGCTGGAAAATATTATATCCTCAGTTTTGTCAATCTGAGTGTTTAATCCAATCACTAGGCGATAAATCCAAAATTGGTCATAACTATTGGTTTCCTATAGTGGCTTCTGCAATTTCATTTGCTTCTGGTAGTTTATCTTTCCCTGCATTGTTTGTGTACTTTTGATATTTCAGTCAGCAACTATTGATCTTGTAACACATATAAAGGTTGTGATGCCTAAGGTTAATTAAGCAAGGCAAGTTACACTCAAAAAAATAAACTAATTCATGAGTAAATGTGTTAAATCATGAATAATAACCTTATTTAACTTTTAACTATTGACACTATGAAACTAATAGAAATGATGACAAAATGTGGAAAAGGTAGGAATGAAAAAAGGTATGAAGGGAAAAAAGGTGATCCAATATAATAAAAGGATGGGTCAAAGTTGAGACTCATCACCTCCCTCACACCCAAACTTTTACACATCCACATGCGTGGTGTCTTTTGTAGTCTAGACTAGAATATTAAGTCATGCTAAACCCTTCTCTTTTCTTTCTTGAAAAAGTTTCAATGTTAGCTTCCCTTATTTATTTTCAAGCAGACCTAACTTCACATACCAATGTTTACCCATATTAGATAAAAATCAATTTTGGACTATAAACTTGTCCCTACATTCTTTCAATTGTGCATTTATTTCCTTTAGGGTCTGGTTGTCCTACTTGATATTTCTATCTAAAACTTCATATTATTTAACATGTTGCTTAATTTTCTGTTGATGGTAATGGAAATATGTCAACCAAGGGGGTCTACTTGGTATGAATTCCCAATTAGACCTCACACTTTTGGAGTAGTAGCCCCAACTTGAAATACGACTAGTTTCCATTACTCTTAGGAATCTTCCTCAACTGAAATTATTAACATTTAAGCTTATACAAGAAATGATGTAAACAATAAATGATCTAAACAAGAAATTAAGTTGAAACTATGAGGCATATGATTGTGATGTATGAAAATTAATTTCACGCCAAGGAAAGAGGGAGTGAATCTATAGAATTGTAGTAATAGTACCATCCTAAAAGAGGCACACTAGAGCATAAGAGGATTGTTAGCTGACCCACAATTTTTTTTCACAAGACAACAAAGGTAATAAAAGTAAGTGAAAATTCACATTCAACAAGATATATACCAAAGGCAACAAAATATTTCATTATCATTAGTATGTGTTAATGTAAACATACACCGTAAACAATGAAAGAATAATCTCACAAGAATTCATGACATATGCATGAAAGTGCACCAGATCTAAGATATACAATTACAATGGTGTCACACTAGTTCCAATAGTGGAACATTAAGTCACTACTTTCTCCTCCAAAGAAATATCTAATCTCCTATGCTAAGCTAGAGAATCCAAGGTCGAAAGTTTTAGTCCCAAAATTCCACTTTCTTGAGTTATGAGGGTGTATCTATAACAAATGATGTGACTCTCCACCTCCCATGTGACTCTTGACCTCCCTCATGACTCTTGAGATTCTATTACGACTTTTTGAGTTCTTACATGACATTTGAGCTTATTTGTGACTTTAGAACTTTGTAGTGACTCTTCACATTCCATGTGGGCACCTTGGTCTTCCACAAATTTTCATTTTCTCATTTTGGAAAATACAACAATTATATTCCACAAATGATGTTGGAAGACTCATTAATACATATGATATTGTGATGACACTTGTACAAGGCATGAATTGGAAATGATGACATGGAACTCCATGATGATGTGGGAGTGCCAAGTTGATCTGTTTGCTACTTTGACCTTGACTTCATCATGATAGACCTTTGCTTCTTCTTCATCTTCCCTGATCCTGGAAGATACTAAAAGGCTAAATTTTTGAAGTTCCTAAAGCCTAGCAAAACATATCTCAAATAAAAGGGTTTGTCGTTATGAATCCAATGACATGAATGACACCTCAATCTGACAACGTATGTGAAATTTATGGCCCGCTGAATTTTTTGAGAAACAATAAAAAAAAATTGCAAGCGAAACCCACAAGGATGAAATGTGGCGCTGATGTGATCCGTACTATCAACAGAGATCCAATGGGGAGGTGAGATGTGGCAGGGAACATTAACATGATGTCAGCAACCCAGACAACATCTCAGTCAATAGTAAGAGCCAATCAAGTTGTGCCACATGGCACCTAATTAGCAGCGTGCTAGATTCCTTAATGAGGTGACATTTTGCACCATTGCAGCTGTTGGCGATGACCAAATTGTCACCTAATTAATTTTTCCAATGACCTCCAAAAAATTCAATGGGAGTTTTAACTATTGACGTTTAAAATAATAATAAAAAAATTTGAAATCGATCGGCTGGCCGACATTCAAAACCCGTCGCCTGACCCACTGGTGGTTTTATATATATATATATATATATATATATTATATATATATATATATATAAATATATATATATATATATATATATATATATATATATATATATATATATATATATATGTATATATATATATGTAATATATATATGTATATATACATATATACATATATATACATACATACATATATATATATATACATATACATACATATATACATATATATATATATACATATATATATACATATATATATATATATAATATATATATATATATATATTATATATATATATATATATATATATATATTAGTGGTAGTCGGACCCGTCTGAAGGGATTTATATATGGTCCGCCGACAATGTTAACACAATGATCTAAAATCAAATAAATCACAAACAAAACCATGACAGTGCAAATCAAGGACTCGAGCACGTGACCAACCACCAAGTAACGTCCCAACAGAGATCCATTGTCAATGCCCCAAGTGACCTTCATTGGGAGGTTCATCACCCATGATATTTATATGCCCACATTTCAACCAAAACAGGGAGGAATGGAACTGCTCGACCGATCCCCAAAGCATTGTGCATGTCGGAACCATGCCAAGCCTAGGCATGGTTTTTGAGAGATTTCATAATATTATAGGGATATTCACTGGAATAAAATCTTTGGGGAATCTAAAATATTCCTTAGAGCTCCACAGGTCAACTGCACAGAAAAGGGTCGACTTTATAATCATTTTTCACGATTTTTCGCCAGGAATTCAACCGTGCAATTTGTTTCTTCAACAAAGGTGTTCATTTTCAGGCCATCCTCGAAAGTGGAGGTATAAAGTGTCATTTTTAAATCGCATGCATTTTTATTTTGCTAAATATTAATGAAAGAGGCCTCCCCATATTAAGAAAGACCCAAAGATGTAATCCACACTGGGTGAACTTTGTTATCAACTTGTGTGTGTCCTTGTTTCGCATGGTTGTATTTTATTTATGATTCTTTTATGTGAATGAATATTATGGTTACATGATCTTTTAAATGCAATTTTGTATTCATCCTTGAAGTGAAAATATCTGGATGAAATTTGGTATCAGAGCGGGTCTTTTATTGATGTGAATTACAAGTGTATGATAACTAAGGAAAAGCTTCAAAGGGGTGAAGGAAAACTCAAGTCCTTTGATCCAAAAGAAGGGCGTGTAGAACGAAGATGGAAAATGGCAAATGAGGAAGCTTGATTGGAGGAAGAGTAAAAAATTTTCAAAACCTTTTACGGCATGGTCAACAAATTTGACAAAATGTTTGCAGAGTACGAGAAGACAATGACGAAGCAAGAGAAGAAAGACCTAGATGATCATGCCTTGGTAAATCAAGGAGGAGGAGGAGGAGAGAATCATAAACTCCCATCTCCATTTTCTAGTGAATGCTCCACTTTTGCCTCATCTTCTCATCAATATAAAAGTAGAAAAGCTCATAAAAAGCCTATTTTCAAGTTGGATGTCAAGTTTGATTTTCCTATGTTTAACGGAGAATATAATGCAGAAAAGTTAAATAATTGGATCAGACAAATTGAAGTATATTTCCCCATACAATGAATCAAAGAGGATGAGGCCAAGAGCCAGTTATCATCCCTTTGACTGAGTGGCATTACTCTCGTATGGTGGGAAAGGAAGTTGCAGAAAGGTGGTAAGAGTAATCGTAAACTTCTTTCATCCTATTCCGAGTTTGTTTCTACTTTAAGAGGACAGTTTTACCCTTTAAGCCACAGATAAAATGACATGATGGAATGACAACAATTGAAACAAAGTAAAGGTCAAAATTTTCAGAATTTTACAGAGGAGTTTAGAAAACAAGCATTAGAATTGAATGTTCCATTAGACTCTCCTCAAACATTGATGAAATGCATGGGCTCTTTGAATAGTTATTTGCATCATTCATTGTTATTATTTGAACCTAAAACTCTTGATGAACCTAGTGTGAAGGCTGTACATATCGAAAGTAGGGGAAGCATGAGCAAGATGACCACCCAAAGAGGACAACAATAGCTAAGAGAAAGGAATCAAAGCCCTCTTGTACTCATTATGAGAAAGAAGGGCATGATGAGGAGCATTGTTGGAAATTGCATTCGGAATTGAGGCAAAAGAGGAATGGTAGAAAGGAGGAGCAGAAAAAAGTCGCTACCATGCAAGAAGACAAAGAATCTAAATCTGAGGATTAGGCAAAGATCACAACTACGGGATTTTCAGGTGTTGGACCAATTGATCTAGAATTTCTTTTAGGTGATGATATGAATATTATAACTCTGATAATTATGGGTGATGGATCTATTGACTTGGGTTCTGATTCAGGAGAGAGATAAATATTTCATCAGATGTTGTTCCAAAAATGAGAAGGGAACCAAAGACTACATAGCTCCAAGAACTTGGGGATATCAACCAAAGCATTCAAGTAGACAATGTTTAACTAAGGAGACTCCTAGAAGAAGCAGAGGAGGAGAAATAGAGGTTACAACATCAGTTACAAGCCAAGGAACGAGCCTTGGGAAAGTTGCAGCATAACAAGCCTGAGGTAAAAAATGATTCTTCAATTTTATGTTCTCTTTATGATGACACTTGTCATCCATACTGTGGTGGACAAATTGTCACCTGATTAATTTTTCCAATGACCTCAAAAATATTCAGCAGGATTTTTAACCGTTGAGGTTTAAAAAATAATATATAAAAAAATTAAGTCGGTCAGCAGGTGGTCAAACCTTGTCAGTGACCTCGACAGTGATTATATATATATATATACACACACACATTGGCGGGAGCCAAACCCGCTAAGCGAGACTATCAACCAATCCACCTAAAATGTTAAAAATTAAATAAATGACGAACAAGCACCACGACAGTGCCAACGGGGGACTTGAACATGCAACCAATTATCGACTAATGGCCCAATGGAGAGCCATTTCTAGTGGTCCAAGTGGCCTCCATTGGGAGTTATGTTGCCCACGATATATATATGCCCACATTTCGACCTTAATAGGGATGAGTAGAATTGTCTGACCATGGAACTTGACCGAGCCCTAGAACCCTTTGTGTGCTAGAACTATGTGTTATAGACATTTTTGTGCCTTACAGCTCTAAGCATTAAATGTCCATAAACCAAGGGCTCCTTAGTCCCTAAAAGTGTTGTTCTAACTCCTAAAGGAACAAGGTCAACAAGTTACAGCTTCTCTCAGAAGTTCTCCACCAGAAACTGCTCAGAATAAGTCAAATCAGGATCATTTCAGCTGCTCCACTAGCCAAGTGCGTTGCATAGCACCTAAGACCACTAGCTAGGTGCATTGCAATGCACCTAAATGCACTACCAGGGTGCGTTGAGCAGGAAATGACAAGTGGCAGAGTCATTCCACGAGGTGGAGAGACAATGGAAGCTTCCAAAATCTTCTCCAATGACACTTGCCTCACTGAATTCGACCAAGGATGAGTAAGAGGCTCTTAGTCTCCAAGTGGAAGTAAGAACTGATAGAGAGAAGCCACTAATCAATTCATGAGCTGACTCATCCTCCTTGCATACATCTATATATGGATCCCTCATCCCAGAGATCCAGGAGGCTGGAATTTTGCACATCGTAAGGAATTGCTGTTGGTTTTGAGATACATATAAGAGGATTGGGTGATCTATGCTTTGTTGGGGTTGAAGAAGGGAATTCTTTGCTAGGAGGTTGATGCTGGGTCAGGAATCATCGGTTGTAACTCCTCCTGAATCTTCTTGTATATCAATAAAACTATTTGAGTTTCTTCTCCATGCTTGTGTTTCATTGATACTTGTTACATTTGTATGGTTAACTTAAATCTGATCCTAAGTTATTTATGAATATAAACCCATGTCTTTGTATAGTTTCCCTCTTCTGTGATCTTGCAGGTACTTGGTGAAGCTGGACAAGTGAGGAAGCAGGTAGCTGGGAGCTGTCGAAGAGAAGAGAGATTGGATCAAAGGACTAGCGCAAGACATGAGTTGGTTCATCCTATTCCTCTTTGTTTATAGTTCATAAAGAAGAATACAAAAGTAGTTTTCTCTGTTTGTTTCTAAGGTAGTTGTCACACCTTAGTGGGATAGAGCAGATCTGAATGGACACTTTTCGTGAAAACATTATGCCCCACCTCATCATGTTTTTTAAGAGATTCTAGAATCTTGCAAGAATATTGCCCAGAAGGGAATCTACGGGGAATCAAAAATATTCCTTAGAGCTCCATAGGCCACCAACATAGAACAAGGTTGACTTTATAGTCATTTTTCATTATCTTTAGCCAATAATTCAACCATGTAGTCTATTTCTTTAGTAGAGGTGTGAATTTTTAGGTATTTTTATTTTTATAAATATTAATGAAAGAGGCCTCCCCACAATGAGTAGGGCCTAGAGACGTAACCCACAGTGGGTGAACCCTGTTATCAACTTGTGTGTGTCCTTGTTTCTCATGTTTGCCTTTTTATTTCCACTTATTTTATGTGTATGCATTCTTGAAGTGAAAATATATGTATCATTCACCCTCCCAAGGTTCTAGATGAATGTTGGGACCTTCCAAGTCAGCTTCATTGTCAAGATTCAAGCTTCCTTCATTTTCTTTATGGTTGTTCTTCCTCTGCTCCTTCTTCATAAGTTCTCTCCTATAGCCTCTCTTCAACGTTACCCTATCATGTTGTAATGATGATACCTACAGATGGAGACCATTCAATCCAATCCAACATCAATCCAAAAGCCATATATTCTACCTCTTCTTATTCATGGAAAATGTTGGTGGAGATAATGAAACATGCAATGGATTTGAGAGAAGGGGGAAAGGGATTATGTAGCTGAGGGATTTAAGAACTGAAAGAGACCTCACAACTAACTAGAGTTGTGCAATGCATAGTACAAGAGAGCTTGATAGGTCTTCTTGTGTAGTGAGGGGGTCCAGGAGGCAAGGTGTTAATCTTGCTAACTAATGATCTTTAGTGAGGAGTGCCCAAGAAGGAGGAGACAAGGATTTTACAGTTGGGCAACATAGGGAATGAGGACATCCTAAAAATTGACTAGAACTATGTAATGCATAGTAGGGAGTAAGATAGGGCAAAGGATTGTGTAATGAGGGATCTTAGTGGTGAGCTCCAGTATTGTAGCAATAATGCTACAACTCCTGGGGCTTCCTGTCTCTCATTTTATCAACCTAGTAGTTCGTACAAACTTGGAAGCGACGGTGTTATATGCACAAGTACTAGCTCTTGTCGCAGCTGTCACTTGGTCAGCTGGCACAAGTCCGCTAGGGCTCAAGCCAACTTCTATAGGCTCTCAGAAGAAGCTTTCTAATTGATGGACGAAAGCTATTCTCAAAGGAAAACTACTCTACTTGACAAAATGGACTGAAAGCAAATCAAAGCATGTAAACCTAGGAAACCCTAATTTAACTAGTCTAACCTCTATAATGCAAAGAATGTGAATGAAACCTCTACCAATGCTGTTGTTACCTCTAATAAGTGGAAATGCATGGATCTAAGCTACTTGCATCATAAAATACATGTTTTTGTATTTTTCCCTTAAGTGAATGGAATGATTGTGATTTTGTGCTAACTAGGGTTTGGTTGTACAGATGGGATGGAGAAGGAAGGAAAGCGTGGGACAGGTTGGGGAGGCTAGGAGAGGTCCCTAGGGATCCTTAACATCCATCCACAGAGGTTCCTCACATTCAGATGCTCAGCAACCGAGTGAGTGGCCTCCTACAGGATGTCTGCAGGGGATCCTACAGGATACTCTGGTTTCTACAAGATGTCTACAAACGGCTACAGGATGACCTACCGTGAGTGTTTGGCGTGATGGAGGAGTGATGAAATGGTAGGGGGATATGTGTAAGGTAGGAATGAGGCTGGTGATGGCTCAGAAGTAGAAGAATAGGATAGGGAGTGAGTGTAGGGAGTAGGTTGGAAGATAGAGGACTAGGTCAACGAAAGGGCTAGAGAATGGAAGTACGTGAGGAGTGAAAGACTTTGGAAGATGACAGAGCGGAGTAGGGGTCAAAGATGTGTTTGCATGCGTGATCAGGATGGAGGACGAAGTGATGGAACGAGAGAAAGCAGTGTAGATGAAACAAATGCTTGTGACTGTTACCAAACCGAAAATGCATTAACCTAAACTACCTGTGCTTGTAAATTCAACGAACAACAATCCAAAACGTCAAGGAGAATGTGCATGAAGTTGTGGTAAAGGCGTGTGTGCAGGTGTGAATCATGTGGAAAGATCTATCATAACGAAACTATGTTGCAGCATGTATGAAGTGAAGAACTGCGTGTTTTTGTGACTGGTATAGGCTGCACTCCAATCTCCAAACGGAGATGGCAGTGGAGACTTCCTCAACCTTTTTTGCTGGAGCTCCAATGTATTATCAACCTGCTAATCTAACTAAACAACCGAAAGCAATTCAACCATAAACTAGTCCTATCTATGCTCATGAAAAAGACTAATTCAACAACCTGTAATTCAAATTGCATGTGGAAATGAAAACTCAAAGTGCTGAAACGAAATGGAAACAACACTACAGCAGAGGGGATCTATGGCTCTTAGGTTGGGCCCTAACATGAGAGCTATAGTCTCCTTGAGAAAACTCAGAGCTAGATCAAAATCTGCCTTCTTTATTCATAATCTGATGTTATGCCCAAACTGGCTTACAACAAGAACTAACACCGAGCTGTGCTCCAAAATTACAATAGTAATAATGCGAAAGTTTCAACAACCTATCAAAGGCTACGGCCTCTATACTTATGCAAAACAGTGATCCAACAAGTGTCCTTGATTTTAGGAGCTCGGCTGTCCAACTAGAGTTTAACTGCTGATCCTGTAGGACAGTCATAAGTGTTGTTCCTGAACAACAGTTGTAACTGTTGTTCCTGTAGAACAGCTGGCTGCTTCTAAGCTCAGAGGGAGATGGATTGGAGCTCGGAGTTCTTGGTGGGAATCACGAGAATGTCCCCAAGACCGTGGACATCCTCTCCTAAAAACCAGCAATGCCACCTCGTTGTCTCCTTGTCTCCTTTTTCGTTGTCTTTTGCTCCCTTTTAATGCCAAAACCTGGAATCATAATGCATTAGTCACGTAGATAGAGTGCCTACCCTTCTTCCTACAAACAACATGAACAAACTAAGAAATGCATGCATAAGCAATAAAAATGAATGGTTTGAGCAAGTATAATAGGCCAAAATGAGCCCAAATTGTACCAAAATTGGGGCTCATCACTTAGTCAGTAGGACTAGAAACTGTAACTACACCTTCTGTAATGATTAGGAATAGGCTTAGTGAATTGCGTAGTTGAGGAGCTCAATGACTCAGTAATGACTCCTTTATCATTAGAACCATGCAAAATGTAGTAGGGGAATCTCTTGATGAAGGGAAATGTGTAATTTGAAATTTAGAGAGACAAGGAGATAGGGTTTCTCATTGGAATTGTGAAATGCACAATCACTGAAGAGAAGGTTTAGGAAAATTTGCATTTGGGTAAGTTAGTGACACAGAGAGGCATACCTACTAACTAGAACTATGAAATGCATAGCATAAGGTAGGAGGGAACACGTATTATGCAATCAAGAAGGCCAGGAAATTGAATTGATGGCTTAAGTTCCAAAGTTTCTCAATGTGTAGATGGAGGAGGGAGGCTGTCTTCTAGGACTACGCAGTGAGTAGTTTCAAATGATAGAGGGGCTTTGCTATGGCCTTGAAATGCACAGTGCCTAGTTCCAGGAGGGATAAATGTTTTCTGAAGATTGAGAAAGTTGTAAATACAATGAAGGCTTTGAAATGGCTAAGTGTGGGATCAATGAGGCAAGAGAGAACAAGACATGTAATCGAGTCATGAAATGGTGATCTCACACTCAGATAACATTAAAACACACTATATAGCTCAAAAATTACATGCATACATTGAAACGATAGCAAAGTGACACTTATTTATAAGTGCGACAATTGAAATGTCACTTTGTGATGCTTATAATGCAAGTAACAACAAGAGTATCTACTAAAACCAAACAGTGTGCTAAGTTGTGGGGAAGTGTATAGAACATATTATTATGAAATATAATATCAAATAATGTAGAATAATGTTCTAGGGTGGCCTCTAGTGGTGCACTAAGATGCGACACATGCAAGAGTAGAAATCACCAAAAGTGACAACGATGATTGTAAGAAAATGTGACAATGATACTTGTAAAATATAAAGAAAATGAAAGCGACAAATGACATAGCAAAGAGAACAAAAAAGGGCCACTTGTGAATGTGAAAGTAATCAAAAATGGCAATTGTAAGAGTGAAAGTGACATGAATGAAAACCCAAGCGCACAAAGCGATAGTTGAGAAAACTCACTAAGGTGATGATATGATTGGCAACTAATGATGAGGGAACTACCAACTAAATATTTTGCACTAACTATCCATAGGGACTCCACAATCTATGTCTTAAAGAATCATGTAGTCATTTTCCTCGGAGATTGTGTAATAATTGCCACTTTAGATTGCGTAGTCATCATCCACAAATAAATGTTCAATCATTGTACTCAACATCTATGTAGTCATTGCTAGCAAGGACACCGCAAGGCTTGACTTTCGAGGATGTTCATTGCCTTCTAGGCTTGCTTAAAAGAGGTGCACTTTTGAACGCATTAAAGGATAAGAATGTGTAAGAAAGTGAATTCAATAAACAAAAAATCATAGGAATACTTAAGAACTTATCAAAGCATCAATCAATCATGAAGAAACGATAGACCATATGATCATAAGTACGCTCCAGAGGTCAAGTGTATGAAAAATTTTGGAGGGTGTTTGTCGCAGTGACAACACTTGGAAACAACACATTGGTAGAAAACCATGTTCTTTGTTTAGGTTTAACTTTATGAACATGTTCTCTTCATTCAGGAAGTATGGAATCATTTTTTTTATCACTCTAGCTTTCCCATTTGACCCAATTATAGATGTAGTCTTGTCTATTCCCTTTCTCGGTTGATCTGAAAATGGGGCACTTAGGCTTCTTGTGTAACTTACAAGAGTCTCTCCCACTTCCAAAGCTTAAATACTCCCATGTCTTAATGATTAACCAATGCGGAATTAAATATGTGCTTGAAAGTATGGGTGTATGATTATGTTTGTTTTAAACTAATTATATGCTTTAAAATCTGTTGTTTGTGCTGATATGTAAATGTGCTTGAACTAATGTATCAATACATATAACAGTAAATAATGCAGTAGTAAAAACAAACACATAAGACAACAATTTAATTAGGAGTTCACCCAAAACTCTTGGGCTACATCTCCATGAGCTCTAGTAAACTCAACTAGGCTCTTTGGGATTAGGGTATGAGTCCTTTTTACAAGCTCTTGGCTCAACTCCATTGTTTTACACAAAAACACCAGGTTTTGACACCATTTGATCCCTGGCTCTTGATGCTCTTGGCTTCTGGCTCTAGCTCTTGGCTCTAGCTCTTGGCTCTGGCTTCTTTGGCTCTCTATCAGTTTATAGCTCTCTGGCTTTTCACTTGACCTCCAAGTGACTCCCTCGACTGCTCTTTTTGCTTCTGCACTACCTCTTTCGCCTTAGCTTCCTGCTTTGGGTTAGCTTATTCTCTGTTTTAGCAGCAACCCCCAATAACCCCTCTTCTGCCTCTGACATTCATGGCTATTAAGCCAATCTGCACTTGTCTGTTCATTTTACCTCTCGGCTCTCTGTCTTCTGGCCTTGGTCTGCTCAAATCCCCTCTCTGAGTGTTAGCAATCATTGCTAAACGCTTCCAAGGATGGTGGCCACCTGTTCTGTAACGGAAGGGACCATCGGGCCTTTGAAATCCCCAAAATTAGCGTTCCTGGCTTACACAGGAAAATACACTAAACAGGGGAAAAATCTGTAGAAAGTTTGTTTATCGGACTTCAAATATGCATAAATCCGCACTATATTTCTATCGAGTCCACCTTTAATTGCTTATCACATGTTGCAACTACCCTGTTTTGTGGTTTCCCTTTGTATTTTAAAAATACATTAAAACATTGAAAAATCCTGTAAAATGGCTTTAGACGGACTTGAAATATTATATATTGGCATTTACAAACCCTTTCGAGTTTAGTTTCATCACATTAGTGCTTCCCTTCGCTTTTCGTTTATTACGAAAATGTGAAAATACATAGAAAATTTCCATTTGACGGATCTCAAAATATATCAAATATCGCCTATAGCCTCGTCGGGTCTAGCCATCACATCGCATATATGTAGCAGCCCTGCTCCTTGTGTTTGTCGATTGAGATATCGTGATTCAAATTGGGCCATCGATCTGCGCGCTTGATTGATGGTCCTCATTGAACCCGCTAATCGTTGTCACATATTCCATGTGGTATCCACCGATAGCCTCCGCTTGCCACTACCGATTGTGATTTGTTGATCAGATCTGGACCGTTGATCGGCCAGATCCGACGGCTCCAATGCAAAGTTGGTTTGACCTCCAATAGGCTCGATTTCACTGTTTTCTTCATGTTTTTGCCTCCCGATAGTGTTATTCGCCTTTTTTAAAGGTTCTCCTTTTGCGATAGTTTTGGTCTTTAGAAGACTTAGAGGGTTTTTAGGACCCATTCTTAGGGGGTTTTGCCCCTTCTTCTAAAGGATAAAGGGTATCTTCATTTTATGATAACTTCTGCATCCTAAGTCCATTTTTTCCCATTCAAGTTGTAGTAGATTCAGAATGAGAGGATCTTTGCAATGGGGCCAGTTCCAGGAACTTTCTTGGACTTTAATTTTCCTCAGTGGGGAACACTTAGACTTAGGAGTCTATCCAAAATCCATTTTGGATCATGCCTTCCCACTAAAAGAACTTTGGTCTCCGAAAGACTGATATACTGATCTGAACAGTAAATGAGAGTGACTCACCCTCTTCTTTCAACCTCCCTACACTTGCCTTGCATAGTTCCTCTAAACCAAATTCTCTGACCACTTCCCTTCTTGGATGGGCTGGTCTTCCTGCGAAGAACTGTCTTCCTCCTTGCATTCCTGCAGAACTCCTAGTGAAATGGTTATAGAAGGTAGTTTGAGCTTCTTTGCCTTGATCATTGATCCAAGGTGGCTCAAACAATGTGAAGTACATCTGCTCCACAAAACTTTCATTTGCACATGTTTGAAAAGATGTCAACAACAATTGTTAAAAACAACAAAAATACAGACAACAACTCGATGGCCTAAACTCTTGCTTTAACAAAGAAATATATTTCACATCTTGTGAACAACTCCATGTCTTACATCTGCATACAAATGATGGACTACATAACAAGCCCATAAAACATGCCTTTAAAACAAATGACCCTTCAAGTCAAGCATGTATAAAAAGACCATTTGGACTCTTTTTCAAAAGATGAAACACTTCATCATTATCACCATCTAGGAGACCAAGTTAACTTCTCCCAAGTCAACATTGCATCACATGCATGTCAAAGCAATCAATCCTGCAAGTTAATTACACGCACATGTTCAAATACAATGAAATCATCAGTATCCCTGTGTTCTTGCACATCCAACTCATGCATGCATTTCATCTTTCAACTTTTGCTTAAGCACACTGTACTTTCGAAGCTAAAATAAAATATAATGTTGCAGCAACAAAGTGAGTCTCCTTCCCAACTTCTCCATTCACCTACTTGGTAAAATCCTTCAACTTGCATCCTCATTAACAAGAAATGTAAATAGATGCATTAATAGACATGAAATCTTAATCGGATAAGCACTCTAACGATTTCTTACCAATCCATTTAAAAGGTACTACCCTTGTCTACACATCAACATCAACATGTGAATCATCCTGAAACACATCAATCATGCAATCTTCCTTTCCATGCCTGCCATATTCTCTTTCCACTTTCTTCAGATTTGGTGGAAGAATTGTTGGATTCAATGTCCAACATTTTTCGTTAAGATGTCCTTGCTTATGGCAGTAAGTGCACTGCATGTGCATCCTCTTGATAGCATGATTTGCCTTGTCCAATGGACCTTTAGCTGCTTGCTTCTTTTCCTTCAAAGGTTTCCTATATGTGGCCATTCTCTTCCAACATCTAGAAACATGATGGTTATCCAAACCACAAAAGGAACATGCAACTCTTTTCCCATGCTTATGTGGAAATTTACCATGCTTTGCAAAATCAAAAGGAATATGTTTAGAACCAGATTTATACCTACCTCTTTCACCTTTATTTCCTTTATGAGGAGGTGAAGCAAATGAAGAAGTGGCTCCCTTTGGAACACCACCAATCTCTTCAAGGCTGTCAGAGTTTCCACAACTCTCTGGTTCAAGTGTGTGCTTCTGAACACCTACATCCTGCAAATGTTGCTTCAAGCCATTGCATTCCTCTTGAATACAATTTTCACACTCTTGAGGTAGAGGACATGAAATGAAACTCCTTCTTTGGACTGTTTCAATGGCCTTCATGGCAGCTTTGGAACTCTCTCCATAAGACTGTCCATAGCCAAGACCCAAATACTTAGTCCTTTCCTCAACCATTATTGGCTCAAAAATACCTTGTGCATTCTTACCCAAGCCTTTTCCTTCATAGCCCATCTTGGACATTTGCTTGGAACCTATGCCTCTAGTATGTTTTTCAAAAGAACCAATACAAGCATTCTTAGAAGAATTTGAAGACAAACTAGAATGGCTTACCTCTTCTTCAAGCTGATACTTGACTAAGGCTTCTTGGGCAACAAAGAGTTGTGACTCCAACTCATGCATCATTTTCAGGTTCATATTTACAATATGAAGTTGCCTCTCCATTTCCTGCAATTTGTCAGAAAGCATCTGCTTCACTTCCTCCACGGAATTCAACTGCTCTCTAAGTATGTTGCTCTTCCTTCCATCCTCATACATTTCTCTTAGCATATCCATCATGATGAAAAAGTCTTGATTCATGTCTTCATCAAAGAAACTTGTGAAGAAAGGAGAATTTAAGGACTCACTTGTAGAAGTTATCATTATGCCAATGAACAAACAACTTCAAACAGGATTAACAAAGATCTTATTCAAGCAACCTTTTGCAACAAACCTCTTGTGCTCCAAGGATTACTTTGAGGTCCTTTTGGATAGAAGAATGCCTTCAGCCCTTCTTCCTTCTTGTCCTTCTTGGACTAAACTATCAATATCTTTCCCTTCACCTCTGCAAACTCAGAAAATAGTCAGTCTGCAAACAAGCATACATCGATCAGACAATTAATCCTTGACTATCCAAACACCTTTTTGGCAAGCAATCTTTGCTCTCTCAATCAAGCATTCTGATATAACCTTCTTTGAAGGTGAGGTTAACCAAACTTAAGCTCTGATACCACCTGATCTGAAAATGGGGCACTTAGGCTTCTTGTCTAACTTACAAGAGTCTTACCCACTTCCAAAGCTCAAATATTCCCAAGTCTTAATGATTAACCAATGCGGAATTAAATATGTGCTTGAAAGTATGGGTGTATGCTTATGTTTGTTTTAAACTGATTATATGCTTTAAAATCTGATGTTTGTGCTGATATGTAAATGTGCTTGAACTAATATATAAATACATATAACAGTAAATAATGCAGCAGTAAAAACAAACACATAAGACAACAATTTAATTAGGAGTTCACCCAAAACTCTTGGGCTACATCTCCGTGAGCTCTAGTCAACTCAACTAGGCTCTCTAGGATTATGGTATAAGTCCTTTTTACAAGCTCTTGGCTCAACTCCACTGTTTTACACAGAAACACTGGGTTTTGACACCATTTGATCCCTTGCTCTTGAAGCTCTCCGCTTATGGCTCTGGCTCTTGGCCCTAGCCCTTGGCACTGGCTTTGGCTCTTCAGCTTTGGCCATGGCTCTTAGCTATGGCTCTTGGCTTTGGCTCTTAGCTCTGGCTTCTTTGGCTCTCTGTCAGTTTATAGCTCTCTGGATTTCCACTTGACCTCCAAGTGACTCCCTCGACTGCTTTTTTTTCTTCTGTGCTACCTCTTTCACCTTAGCTTCCTGCTTTGGCTTAGCTTATTCTCTGTTTTAGCAACAACCCCCCTTTTGTCTCTGACATTCATGGCTTTTAAGCCAATCGGCACTTGTCTGTTCATTTTCCCTCTCGGCTCTGTGTCTTCCGGCCTTGGTCCACTCAAATCTCCTCTCTGAGCATTAGAAATCATTGCTAAACACTTCCAGGGATGGTGGCCACCTGTTCTGTAACAGAAGGGACCATTGGGCCTTTGAAATCCCCAAAATTCGTGTTCTCGGATTAAACAGGAAAATACACTAAACACGGGAAAAATTCACAGAAACTCTGTTTATCGGACTTCAAATATTCATAAATCCGCACTATATTTCTATCGGGTCTGCCTTTAATCACTTATCGCATGTCACAACTGCCCTGTTCTATGGATTCCTTTTGTATTTTAAAAATACATTAAAACACTGAAAAATCCCGTAAAATGGTTTTAGACGGACTTGAGATATTATATATTGGCATTTACAAACCCTTTCAGGTCCAGTTTCATCGCATCGGTGCTTCCCTTTTCTTTTTGTTTATTTGACGAAAACGCGAAAATACATAGAAAACTGTCATTTGATGGATCTCAAAATATATCAAATATCACCTATAGCCTCATTGGGTCCAGCCATCACATCGCATATATGTAACGACCCCACTCCTTGTGTTTTCCGATTACGATATCATGATTCAACTTGGGCCGTCGATTTGCACACTTGATCGACGGTCCTCGTTGACCTCACTAATCGCTAATTGCTGTCGCATCTTCCATGTGGTCTCCACTGATAGGCTCCACTTGCCACCGCTTATTGCGATTTCCTGATCAGATCTGCATCATTGATCGGACAGATCTGACGACCCCTGTGGAAAGTTGGTTTGACCTCCGATAGGCTCGATTTCATTGTTTTCTTCATGTTATTACCTCCCAATAGTGTTATCCGCCTTTTTTAAAGGTTCTCCTCTTGTGATAGTTTTGGTCTTTAGAGGACTTAGAGGGTTTTTAGGACCCATTCTTAGGGGATTGTTCCCCCTTTTTCCAAAGGATAAAGGGCAACTTAATTTTATGATAACTTCTACATCCTAAGTCCATTTTTTCCCATTCAAGTTGCAGTAGATTCAGAGTGAGACGATATCTACAATGGGGCCAGTTCCAGGAAATTCCTTGGACGTTCATTTTCCTCAGTGAGGAACACTTAGACTTAGGAGTCTATCCAAAATCCATTTTGGATCATCAGTTAAACACATTAACAAAACTTGCTAAATAGAAACTATTTTGGTCTAGGAGAAGCTTAATATATAGTCACAAGTTTAAGATAATCAGAGTCTTAGTTTTCATCTCTAGTGTTACTCTGCTACTAGCAAGCTTGTTTATTACCCCGGTGGAGTCACTACAGGAACATAAGAATTGCTTC
The DNA here is from genome assembly GCA_031772625.1 of Pinus tabuliformis. NCBI lineage: Eukaryota > Viridiplantae > Streptophyta > Pinopsida > Pinales > Pinaceae > Pinus > Pinus tabuliformis. Next base: position 663,852,690 of record CM062811.1, on the reverse strand, counting down.
ATGATGAGCGCCAGTATTGCAGCAAGGATGTTGCAACTCCTAGGCTACCAGCTTTACTTATAAACCTGGGGTTCATACAAACTTGGAGATGACAGTGTTGTATGCACAAGTAAAAGTGATTCTTCTACCTGTTGTCACTGTTTAGCTGGCGAGAAACCACTAGGGTTCCAATACAGACTTATACAGAGTCAAAAGAAGCTTGATTCTTTGATGGAAGAAGGGCAAATCTACTCTAAGAGAGTCACGCTACTGCAGTAATGGAAAAAAAAACCAACATGTAATGCTAAACCACACCATGCCCTAATTAACCACTTAAGAAGCTATGCTAAGAAGAATTGCTAAATAAACACTAAACAAATGCTACTATCTAAGTTGCACAAGTAAAAAACATCAAACGATATTAATGTGCAAGCAAAGAAACTAAATTAAATCTGTTACTTTTTGGTTTTTTTAGGCAAAATCAAGTATGCAAACTAGTTGTTCTTATGAATGTGATAGGTGGATGGAAAGTGTTTGAGGATGACTAGAAGGTTTATGAAGTGGTTGGATGGTGTGGAGGGGTCCTAGGAGTCTTTTTGTGACTTCCTAGAGGTTTCCCATCAATTCGGCCTCAAAACAGGTCATTTCAAGAAAACCTACTAGATGTGCTAGAAACCTACAGGATGATCATGTAGGAATTACAGGAAACCTACAAGATACAGCCGAGAGCTAATTGTGAGGTGTTGGGAAGCTTGGAAAAGGTGTACGATGGGTGGAATGGAGTGTTAGAAGGTCTAGGAGAACTCAAGAGTCAATCTCCAAGATAAGAGATGGTTAGATTCACTCAATGTATTTAGGAGAATTTCAATGAAAAATGATGAAAAACTAGTGAGGGTGATGGTGAAATAAGGGATGGCTAAGGTGGATGGAGTTGAAGGTGGATGCTGGTTATGAAGTCTTGGTCTCCTCCTGAAGTACCTGCTCTTCTGAAAACATGTGTGTCTTCCAAGAAATATGCAACAAGATACATTTTCATAAACTAGAAAAACAAGAATCAAATGCCTATATTATGCATGAAGAAAGTTGTTGAAGGGAATGAAAACGTGAGTGAGATCTTATTGTAGAAATGGAGATGGAAAAAGATGACAATGAAATATGCCTTGCAACATTAACCAAATACTAAATCAAAGACAACAAACTCCAAAGCTCATACAAGAACTAGAAATTTGTGTTTTTGGGGCTGCTAAAGGGTCCCTTCCTGAAGTCATGGTCCCAGAGGGAGGAAGTGAGGCCGAGACACCTGCTAACAAGCTTGTGGTGATCATTTTTCTCCTTGCTAACCTGCTACTTGAAAGAAGGCACAAATGGAAGCAAACTATCACACAACCAATCTAATATACACTACTTGTAATGGAAATGCATCTACTAAGAAAATTAACAATTAAACTATGAATCTACACTAGCATACATGTACAATAAAGGGGATCCTTGGTTGCTACAGTTGGGCCCTAACCCAAGAGCTTTAGCCCTTCGATTTAACTCAGTTCTGGCTCAAAACAAAACTCATTCTTATTACCCAAACAACAAATTACATCAGAAAACTGTCACAAGTCTTTCAGCTCGAAAATAGAGTAGAGTTTTACAATAAAAATCTGAATCCTACTGAGTCCCTAGGCCTCTCTACTTATACATCTAAAGTCTCCAACAACTTCCTTAAAATTAGGGAGGCTCGGCTCCCAAACTCGAGATAAACTAGTGCTTTGTCTTTCACTTGCTCCGCTGCCTTCTATTTCTCATGATTTGGTTGTTTGCACTCCAAGATGATGGAGGAATATTCAAATGGAGGGGTAGTAAATGAGAAGGATTTACCTCCTATAATCCCTCTCTCTTGTCCCATTCGATTTTTTACCTTGGTCTTTGCTAAAATTCCTTGATTTTATCCTTTAATTCTGCATTAAATGCACATTAGATCACAAAGAAAAATATCCAACTCTAACTCATCCCATAAACAAAATATATTCAAAAGTATGCAATAAGTTATGAGAAAAGTTGGTTTGAATAAGCTAGGAGGTGAACTAAGGCCCATATAATTACCCAATGATGAGGCTCATCATCACCCCCCTACTGAAAGTGTTGCTCATCCTCTGAGAAACTTAGTCAATAACCATATCCTTCATGGCTATGGTAGCCTCTCTAACATCCCATGCCTCTGTTTTGGTCTCCTATTCTTGTTCATAGAAGCCTACTTTCTTCTTCTTCTTTCCCTTCTAGCATCCCTAAGAGTAGTGGTGGACTGAGTTTTAGGCCTATCCAATTGGCCTTAAAACTTTGCATAGATTTCTTATACATAGGTGTCTTATTGAGTGCCTCTCTCAACCTTTTAGGGTAGTGATATTCTCTTATATTTAAGCTGTATGGTAGTGTGTTCAATCTCCTTAGGCAAGCATGTATACTATCATCTCCTAGCAGCCTAAACATGTCCTCAAAATGTGAAATTTCTTGCTCTTGGGTAGCAAGATATCTAGGTGCTAGCTAAGGATCATTTGCAATCAAATTATGGGTACTGATGAGGGCCATGGTATTTGATTGTTCAGATCTGATCAATAGAGGTTTAGTTTGCTCTATGGCCAATATCCTTTTCATCTCTGCATCTCTTGACTCCTCATGGTTCATCCATGATGCCAAAGCCATTAATTGTAGATCTCCTAGCTTGGCATTAGGGTCCCAAACATTCATGTCTATGAGGGCCATGTTGTGCAAATAAAACTCAACCATTTTGGCCCTATCCTCTAGTGTACTTTGATCACAAAGATCAATAAACTGCCTGTAGTCCTGAAATGGCATGGTTCCCCTCTATGCTAGTGTCTTAATCTAAAACTGCAGCCATTGTTCTTTGAGGTAGAGAGCATAGGATTTATCTGGCATCCTACATTGGATTGCCTCCAAGGAGAGGTTGGCCATACATGCTAGTTGGTTCTCTCTTTCCTGCAGTTGTCCCCTTAGCCATGCATTTTCTATCTCTAGTTGATTTCTCATTATAGCTTCTCTGTCCCTTAAGCCACATAGCTCTCTACCCATTTATTTGAGTTTCTTTTCCATGTGCCTAATGTATTCCACTCGCTTTGACTTGCCGATCTGCATCCATCGATGAGTTCTGACCCTCTCCTTCTCAAGCTTGAAGAACAGTGGGATGGCAAAATTTTGAGGTATGACCCTGCCTCGTTCAATAAATCGGTAATAGGAGTGTAGGTTAGGTTGGGCGATGGGTTCTTTTATCTCTGGGTCCTCCTCTTTAGCTTATTGTTTCTCCCCTACCTTTCTTTCCAATTTTTGTGCCTCTTGTAGATTCAATAGAGCATCATGTAGGACTATTTTTGCTTCCTGTAGATTTTGTTGTGGATCCTGTAGGATTTCCTTACCCTTTGAGGAAGTTGATCTAGTAGTGGGTATCCTTACATAGGTGATAGGGGACTTAGGGGAAGGCATTTGTCTTTTTTTGTAGGGGAATCTTCAATCTAAATAGGAATTTTTGTTGATGTTTGTGGCTTCCCCTGTCTTTTTCTTGTGCTCTTTCTTGTACTGAAATATAGTGGGGTCTTCCTCTGCCTTTTTCCTTTTTTCTTGATTGGAATGCTGAGAGCAGTAAGGAAAGTTGTTGGCTCTCTCTTAGTGGCCTCTGGAGACACCCTAGGTGACTCCTCCTTTTGTTCTGTCCCCTCTATTCTATTGCCTTCTTCTTCTCTATTTTTCCTGTCTTCTTCTTCTTGTAGATCTTCATCATCTCCATCAGTTTCCTCCTTATTTTCCTCCTCTGTTTCTTCATCATCCTCATTCTCTTCTCCCTCTTCTTCTTCATCTTCATCATTTTCTTTAGTGTTAGCTCCTTCTTCATCCATATCATCCTTATCTTGCTCTGTATCTTCCTCTTCACTGACAGTAGGACTAACATCATCAGTGAGAGCTCTGATGTCATCCTCTACTAGCATGTCTCTGAAAACTAACCATGTTATAGGGGTTCTGAGGTTTTGGAAGTCATCTTCAATGAGGATCCTAATCAACCCATGTGTTATAGACATTTTTGTGCCTTACAGCTCTAAGCATGAAATGTCCATAAACCAAGCGCTCCTAAGTCCCTAAAAGTGTTGTTCTAACTCCTAAAGGAACAAGGTCAACAAATTACAGCTTCTCTCAGAAGTTCTCCACCATAAACTACTCAGAATAAGTCAAATCAGGATCATTTCAGCTACTCCACTAGCCAAGTGCGTTGCATAGCACCTAAGACCACTAGCTAGGTGCGTTGCAACGCACCTAAATGCACTACCAGGGTGCGTTGAGCGGGAAATGACAAGTGGCAGAGTCATTCCATGAGGTGGAGAGACAATGGAAGCTTCCAGAATCTTCTCCAATGACACTTGCCTCACTGAATTCGACCAAGGATGAGTAAGAGGCTCTCAGTCTCCAAGTGGAAGCAAGAACTGACAAAGAGAAGCCACTAATCAATTCATGAGCTGAATCATCCTCCTTGCATACATCTATATATGGATCCCTCATCCCAGAGATCTAGAGGCTGGAATTTTTCACATTGTAAGGAATTGTTGTTGGTTTTGAGATACATATCAGAGGATTGGGTGATCTATGCTTTGTTGGGGTTGAAGAAGGGACTTCTTTTCTGGGAGGTTGATGCTGGGTCAGGAATCATCGGTTGTAACTCCTCTTGGATCTTCTTGTATATCAATAAAACTATTTGAGTTTCTTCTCCATGCTTGTGTTTCATTGATACTTGTTACATTTGTATGGTTAACTTAAATCTGATCCTAAGTTATTTATGAATATAAACCCATGTCTTTGTATAGTTTCCCTCTTCTGTGATATTGCAGGTACTTGGTGAAGCTGGACAAGTGAGGAAGCAGGTAGCTGGGAGCTGTCGAAGAGAAGAGATATTGGATCAAAGGACTAGCGCAAGACACACGTTGGTTCATCCTATTCCTCTTTGTTTATAGTTCATAAAGAAGAATACAAAAGTAGTTTTCTCTGTTTGTTTCTAAGGTAGCTGTCACACCTTAGTGGGATAGAGCAGATCTAAATGGACACTTTTCCCGAAAACAAAATGGCGACTCCACTGGGGATCGTGTCTAGTTAGTTTGTTTGTGTTTCTCTTGTTGTTTATTTCATAAGCTTAGAAGCAGCAATCGAACTGCATTTTCCATTAACAAATGCAAAGTAGACATCTGCTGCTTCAATCCATTCACTGGATTTGTTTATGATTTGAACAACTGATTCATAAACTAACTGATTACCCTTGTGATAGCTCTTAGAAACCCCCTTAGATCTACCTCTGATTGTGTATTACTGATTGCTTTTACTCGGCCAAAAACCATAGATTAAACTGTAAACCGTGACCCAGAACCCGGATAGAATTATCGTTTCTGCCCCAGCGCAGGCTCTGTGAGGAGGTTCTGCATTTCAACGCAGTTCCCGAGAGGGCTACCTGTGTTGCAACGCAGTTTCTCTGTGTTACAACTGCGTTGATCAGCCTAACCTTGTGCAGCTGAGGTTCTTTGCTTCATTTTTTCAGTTTTGTCTCTGATTTTTGCAGCCTGTGATCAGTATTTCACTGTTTCAAACCCCTTTTCCTTACTAATATTCCGCCTCAGTTGTAAAAAAGCAACTATAGATGTTTTTATGTGTTTGTTGCATCGTTTACAGTTTTCCATTGCAAAAGTAGAATAGTCGTACTGTCGTCCTTTGATTTAGATCTGTCGCAAGTGTCGATTTTGATCATAGGAGAAAGTTTATTTGCTTTTGATAGTCGGTTATGCTTTTACTTTTGCCTTTGGCTTGAATTTGTCACTTTCTAGTGTCGAAACGAGTATTTATTTCAAAATAATAAAGTGTCGTAATCATCTCTACCTTTTGATTTCGAATAGAAGCTTGTTTGTGTTTGTCACTTGAAAGCAAATTCAGATTTGTACAACAACTTTCTTTTTAGGCATCAATATTAATGAAGCAAAAAAAAAAACACATGCATGTGCATTTGCATATTGGCAGTCTGTTTGGCTTGATTTAGGAAAAGTGCATTTACAGTGTGCTCTTTGCTCTTTGAGAAAAGATTGTGTCTTTCTTTTCCCCTAGTAGCTAGGATTTTCATTGCTGAAAAGAGATAAAAGTTTGTTTATCATCTTTAGATTGCATTTTAGGAATTACATCTACATATCATAGTGATCCCAAAAGGCAAACTTCATAAGAAAGATCAACTTAAAATAAATCCAATGAACTTAACAACGCTTTGGAACTTAGCGCACAACATTTAGAGGTCTAGGCTAGAGACGTATTCCAGCGTCGTAAAGCCTGGTAACTGTTGTCCTCACTGATGGTTGGGTGATTCCTCCACTTTGAGATGATAAGTGCCAGTACGGATTTGTGCTCCCACGTACCGTCGAGTATATATTGGGAGACCCCTATAGGCTTAAAACCTTTATCCATAGGAAGCCGTGTCGGCCGCCCTACTGATCGCAATGCGCCAAACACAGCATTCGGGAAGATTGACTGTTGTACCGTAAAAAGTATTCTACCGTTTTGCGATTGGTTTGGTACTCCCTCTACCAAGACCTCTAGAGCAGTCCCTTTCGTTCCTTTTCAGACTCCTTAACGGAAAAGGTCCATCTGAGCACTTGTCACTTCAGGCTCATTAAAAGTCGAAGGAGACTAGAGTCATCTTTTGTTTTTTCTCGACTCTTAAAAACTGAAAAAACAAGTTGTGTCAAAGCGTGTTAAAATTTATTTTAAACGGAATATTCATGCCCCTTTCCTACATTGATCTTGGGTTGAGAAAATGGAGCCTACCAACCAAGGAATTCCCCTTGGTGGAAATCCTAGTCCCTTCTCCTCTTGGGGAGATTTTGGTGCGCCCCATATGGCCACATTGTCGCTTCCAGGACTGACAATTGGATTGCCAGTATGGCTCTTCTCAACCAGTGTCGTTCAGAGCACCACTATTCCTGAACAATTGAATCAGCAATTAGATGAGTCCAGAGTTGCCCACCAGCCTTCTACTTCCTCTAATTCTTCCTCTCCTCCTTCCTCTTCGCTTGATGGAACTGGTAAAGCTAAAAGTCATGTTCCTAAGTGAAATAAGGAAAAGAAGAAGAAAGAGCCAAAGGCAAGTGGGGGAAAACGAGTGTCGTCTAACGAAAATCCACACACTGCACCGACCAGGCCTAAATCGCCATGTGTCATTTGCAAAGGAGACCACTTTCACAGAGATTGTCCTTGCATCCCCCGGATACTAAGGGACTGGTCTCCTCGTTTTCACATCCGGTGTCGTCAACGTCTGATGATCATGTTGAAAGCACACCGTCAACTAGTGAAAGTGAAGCCCCAGGAAAAAAAGGGAAAGCTAGATTTCCCTGTAAACTGTGCAAAGGCAATCATGCCGTCCACCGTTGTCCCTTCTTAGACGAAGCTAAAAGAGTTTTGGATGATCGTCCGGTTTCACCATTACGACTTCCTCCTTGATATAAAAAACTCTTGCCGAGTCCGTCACTAGTTGAGAATCCAGCTGGCCCGCTCAGGTGGTCGGCTGAAGTGCCTATCATTGAAGATAAACCAACTGAATCCATACCAGACGAAAGTCAAAAGGTCGAGGCGGTAGTTGACCCGGTCTTGCCTTCAGAGGTTTTATCTTCGGATGATACAGTCACTGAAGAGAACAAGGATGACACCATCCAAATTCTCTTCATCAACACAGACTCCGACGAACATGGGGGCAATCTACCCATTCCTTTACTACAGGAAGGAAGTTCGTCAGAGCCATACCTGGCCATCTACTCGGTCCCACCTCCAAGCAACCTAGTTGTCTCCTTTGACTGGAATCAACTAGGCAGACCCCGTTTACCAGCAAGCATACTATTCCGAATTATCGTTCAAATATATAGAATGGTCATGGCTGGTACCATCATAGATGAGGGGGCTTCTGTGAGTATCCTTTCCTCTACTGCTTGGAAAGCGCTTGGTTCGCCATCGCTTTTGCCTAAGATGAGAAATCTGACAGGCTTTGATAAAGGAACCAGTCGACCTTTAGGGATCCTTCCCGATGTGCCTATAACATTGAGAGGGAAGATAGTTCGCATGAACGTAATGGTAGTTCAAGGACCCTTGGATTATAACCTACTCCTTGGACGAGACTATATTTATTGCATGGGAGCCATCGTCTCCTCACTCTTTAGAGTAATGTGTTTTCCGCACGAAGGAAGAGTGGTCAAGCTCGTGGACCAGCTTTCATTTCTCGGATCACGCATAGCAAATAGTCATATATCATCCCTAAATTGTCTCTTCACGCAAGAAATGTCTCAATCCCCAGTCCGTCCTCTCGATGAGCACGAGTAATCCGGGGGGATACGACTGAAACCCAGGGGGCATGCGTCCTGGTCTGCTTTGGCAGGAAAACTTCGGGTATACGGTAGGTTTCCGCGGGAGAATATGACTAGTCTGTACCCTGTCCGTCAGTGGAAGAGGGGTTATTCTAGAATAAGATTCTTTTGTCAAAGTTATGTGAGTTCGCGGACGTCGTCGCTCACCCTTGTTTATCACGGTAGACATCGCCGAAGAAGTGTTTTGTTTACGCTGTAAATAGAACAATCTTTGGGTAACCTGTAAGAGGTAGGCCTCTCCTGATAGAACAAATGTTTTGTTTGCAAATTGAGGGGTAACCTCGAAACCATATTTTATACCTGGGGGCATGCAAACCTTTTGGAGTGCAAACAAAGAGCGATTATTTATCTGTTTTTTGGATTAGTCGTCACCTAACTTGCATAAAGAAAGGATGTGGGGCAAAAATCTAAAAGTTGCCATTTTTATATGAGACATTCTTATCATATGACTGGATTAATTGAGTAGTTTTAGCACATAGTTCAAGCTCGTTAAAAAATAAACATAAGATATGAGCAAATGTTTCCACCCGCGTTTAAGCTCGTTAAAAAATGAACTATTCCTCGGTAAATAACCACCGTGAATGAAGCATTTCAGCTGTTAAAGCCTTGGTTGTGTTTGCACCGTCACCTCCACTTTTCACTGGCCGATCATTCACCTCCATTTGATTGTTTACCCATTTTCAGGAACAGCTGCGAAGAGTGATTTCACTAGCCATCCTTGTGACATTGCCGTGATTGGAAAATTCCAAACCTTACCTGGAATCAGCTGCTACCCATTTTATCACTCGTTCCTCAAAAGACGAGTCTTCTTTAAGCTCTTTTAAACTGACTCGTAAAATATGAAAAGATTGCCGAGTTCTGGCCTTCCAGCTCGTTAAAGCGACGGGAAGTGCTATCCCTCCTCTAGATTTTAATATTTTTGGACCTGAGGGATTATTGCACAAAACGATCGAGCGCTTGTTTTGTTCGGCTCATTAAAGCGATCGAAAATTCATCCCTTCTGTATTGTTTTATACCTTTTCGGACTTAAGGGATTAGATGACGAAAAAGGAATTTTGGAGTTACCTTTACGTACCTTTTCGGACTCTCTGAAAATGAAAAGGACCGAGTTATCTTTGTCGTTAGACTCGTTAAAAACATTAATAGCGACAAACTTGTCTTTAGACGAGAACGAGTTTCACTATCGCTAGGCTCGTTAAAACATAACGATGGGTTTTCCCGAAGGGCAAATTATAGAGCAAGCATATGTTATCCTCTTCAAGCTTGACAAAAATAAAGAGGTACTGGTCAGCAATGACTGGGGAAAAATTGGGAAGAAAACTCAAAGAATCTTTATTGGTAGCAAGTCGCTCTTGAACATGACACTTCCACTCCATGCCCGAGTCGGGTTGGGTTGTTTCATTCACCGGTCACATCGCCATGGTCTCGCCATACCATCCACATTTGGGGTTAATGCTACCAATCCATGACATAAGTGTCGCCGATATGTTCAAGAGAAGTCATCCAGAAAGGCCACCTGTGTCCCGCCTACTACCATACATTATACTCCATTCTTTCATGACCACCACCCTGAACCATATATCATCAGATCGTTTTCACCTCCATCAAAATCATTTGCTCTGTTCCGTGTCATTGATGTGGGATTCATTAAGGCCCTCCTGTGACAGATCACTTCTTGTCGACATCAGCTCATTATCCAAGAAGTTGATCTAGGAACACCCCATCCAGTACTTTGAAGCTTGCATGCCTCAATGGCAAGTTTCTCACTTCCGGCGACAGGTATACATCAATGACCTTCGACCGAACGATTTTGCATGGTGTTCGACGCCAAGTCCTTTATTCACACCACGTGAATTGTACTGCAGTACCTTGAGGGTCATTATCATTATCGGTGATTCCTCTCGCGCTTGTTAACCGTTTAGATCATTGACTGGTAATCAAGCGATGTCTTTCCATGTTCGACTTCAAAACATTTCTCACATGGATCGACTTGTACTTCGAGTGAAGATCAGACGAGATTGAAGACCCCGGATCTAGTTTCATCCATCCGGGTTGTGATATATATTCAGGAAAATAAAGACATTGAAGTGTACAACATTGCAGCACAGATAATCATCCTACCAAAAGGATGATGACTCTATCAGAATCATCAATCTACCATTAGACGATTGTCTGTCCTATGTACATGAAAATGAATTTATAAAGCTGAGCATGGGAATGCCCGCCTCAGCTAGATCATGAAAACAGTATGAAGATAATGTATTGTATTGTATCTTATTACAGGTCTCCTCCCAGCATTGAAAGAACTTCGGATCCTCCTAATAAAGCATTTCACCCGATAAACGACCTCATACTTTAGGGGGCAACTGTTATAGACATTTTTGTGCCTTACAGCTCTAAGCATGAAATGTCCATAAACCAAGGGCTCCTAAGTCCCTAAAAGTGTTGTTCTAACTCCTAAAGGAATAAGGTCAACAAATTACAACTTCTCTCAGAAGTTCTCCACCAGAAACTGCTCAGAATAAGTCAAATCAGGATCATTTCAGCTGCTCCACTAGCCAAGTGCGTTGCATAGCACCTAAGACCACTAGCTAGGTGCATTGCAACGCACCTAAATGCACTACCAGGGTGCGTTGAGCGGGAAATGACAAGTGGTAGAGTCATTCCACGAGGTGGAGAGACAATGGAAGCTTCCAGAATCTTCTCCAATGACACTTGCCTCACTGAATTCGACCAAGGATGAGTAAGAGGCTCTCTGTCTCCAAGTGGAAGCAAGAACTGACAGAGAGAAGCCACTAATCAATTCATGAGCTGACTCATCCTCCTTGCATACATCTATATATGGATCCCTCATCCCAGAGATCCAGAGGCTGGAATTTTGCACATTGTAAGTAATTGCTATTGGTTTTGAGATACATATCATAGGATTGGGTGATCTATGCTTTGTTGGGGTTGAAGAAGGGACTTCTTTGCTGGGAGGTTGATGCTGGGTCAGGAATCATCGGTTGTAACTCCTCCTGGATCTTCTTGTATATCAATAAAACTATTTGAGTTTCTTCTCCATGCTTGTGTTTCATTGATACTTGTTACATTTGTATGGTTAACTTAAATTTGATCCTAAGTTATTTATGAATATAAACCCATGTCTTTGTATAGTTTCCCTCTTCTGTGATCTTGCAGGTACTTGGTGAAGCTAGACAAGTGAGGGAGCAGGTGGCTGGGAGTTGTCGAAGAGAAGAGATATTGGATCAAAGGACTAGCGCAAGACACAGGTTGGTTCATCCTATTCCTCTTTGTTTATAGTTCATAAAGAAGAATACAAAAGTAGTTTTCTCTGTTTGTTTCTAAGGTAGCTGTCACACCTTAGTGGGATAGAGCAGATCTAAATGGACACTTTTCCTGAAAACACCATGGTGATCCAATTTTTGGGAATTCCCCTCCTCCACTTCGATACTTGAGTCTATGAGTGATTGAAGCAAGAAATATGGTATGCTGAGCCTTCGGTGAGGGGGTGTTTCTACTCCAAATCTTAATTCTTCAAGAATATTGAAATGATAGCCATAGAAAACACTATATCTACCCTCACATGAGACGTATTTGATTACTTGGTAGCCTACCTCACTCCATGGATATGGCAGAATTTCCTTCCTTACTCCATTTTTGTCCTTAGTGGGTTCTTCACCTTCTAAAAAGAATTTTCTTTTTGCCACTTGGCTGTCTCCTTTGTCTTCCTTTCTCCATGCGATTCCTAGGGGAAGTGTGGTGACCCTGCTGATGAGCTTAGGGGTGAGATCCATAGTGAGGCCCCTTATTACAACAGTGGTATGGATTTTGTTGTGTGGAGTGAGGGAGAGAGCAAATTCTTGAGCCACCTCATCATCATACCCTATAAATTTTTCAAAAAACCCCATCCAGTTATGTCTTGTGAAGATTTCAAGCACCTAGGTGTGTTGTTGGATTCTCACAATGTTTATGGGCTCTCTCCTATTAAACCCTCCTATAATCTTGTTGGGGAAGCTTGAGGAGAAAATGAGAGGGTTGAAACAATTTTTCAAATGCAGAAGCAAAATAGAGTTGACAATGTATTTAATTCCCTTCACAAAGTTACTAAATTCACTCAAATTTAGAGTACCCTTGGTTCATTTACTTGCAAAGGGGGATGTAATTTTAGAGCCTACCTCTTTAGACTAGTTACAGTGGCCAGTTCCCTTGATATCCCTTCTGAACTCTTCTCTTCCAATCCTATAGACAGTCTCTATGTATCCTGTAGACTGTATCCTATAGGAATTCCTGTGCATGCTCCTGTAGGAATTCCTTTCCAGTGAACAATAGATCTTTTCTTCTGGTGGGTGGCCTGGGTTATGAGAACGACTTGAGTGAGTGAGTTTCAAGGAGGTGAAATGCATGAATGCATCGAAATGATGTTTTATTTCCTCTTATGGTGATTCAGGGTGATGTGGTGTGCTGGCAGCAAAGGTGCATTGCCATTTTTGGACCATTGGTCCCCACTACCACCTCATCATTTCCCACTCCTCTTAATCATCTCCCACCTCGTAGATCCGTAGTTTAACCACTTTTTATCCTACTCCTTCTCTTTCATTGAGTTGATTGTAGCCATGTGGGAGAGGACACCATGTTGTGCATGCGCTGACTGAATGAAGGTGGTCAAGTTAACTGGCCACCTTTTCACTTATAAACCAACTATCTCGTAACGCTTACAATTTTTGACTACATGATGCATATGAGAGAGAGAGCGGGATACTTACATGTGGTTTCAATGCTATGATGTAGTTGTTGAAGACCAGAGGTGCTACTGTGTATATTTGCTACATGCCATTCTTCTTCCTCTTCTTGTTGTTTACTAATGGTTTATTTGTTTTTTTAGGTATCTGTGGTTGAATATCTGATGCTGCTATTTTGGAGCTCCTGGATCATCTTGGTGAACACTTGTTGCTGGTGTGATTGGAATTCTATGGGATAGGCTACTACAGGATGTCCTGTAGCTGCTTCTACCTCATAATTATTTAATCATTTTTCTTGATGGGGTTGTGAGGATGGTCACATGGATGGAAAGAAGGAGCGGAAGTGTGGAGAGCAAAGGATACTTAGGTAATGCTCTTTATTCCTCTTTGTTTCCTCTTTTTGTTTCTTTTTCTCTTTTCTTTTGAAGACTGGAAGAAACTGTTGAAAATTATATTTTTTTTTAATGGTGAGTGCAGGGATGATGATGGTGGACGAGGTGAGGTGCTAGATCATGAATAGGGTGAATTTTAGGGACCTAACAAGTCCATCATATGCCTTCGGATTGCTTCCTGTAGGATTTCTGGGTCACTGTAATTCCTACAGGATCATCTTGTAGGTTTTCAGGGGATCCTGTAGGAATACAGGGGATCCTGTAGAAAACACAGTCTTTGCATAAATCGAAGCAATGGAGTGGGAAAATGACAAAAATGATGGAGGGATGCATGGTAAGGAGTGAAAAAAATGAATATGTGAGTGGTAGGGGTCTCCTTGGGATCCTCTTTTGCTCCTTAATTGTCCTTCTCGCCCACCTGCAAATGGAAATTTTATGATAAAAATAAAATAAAATTTGTTTTTTTTTTTTTTTTTTTAAACAACTAGGCTACCTTAGAGAGGTTTTCACCCTAGCTGTTTGCCCTGGGTGCCTCAAGAAAGGTTTTCACCCAGGGATCTTCTTATTCTCTTTTTCTTTTTGTTGTTTTTTTTCTCTCTCCTTTTTTTGTCATCACTGCGCTGCCTCAAGAGGTTTTCAACCCAAATATGGGACTCAGGCACCTCATGGAGTTTTTCACCTGAGTCCTTATTCTTTTTCTTTTCTCAGTGATTTGATGAGGGAGGAGCTGGAACTTGCTCCACTATCATCACTGTTTTATTGATATCATCAACGAACTCTTGTTTTGATAAAGGTCTCTTGTACATTTTCAATCAGTGTCCATTAACAAGTAAAGGAATGGTTTCTTCATCTATGGTTCAAATTTTCACTGAACTGTTATCATGGAATCTTTCCACAACATAAGTTCTGAGTCATCTTGTCCTTAACTTTCCCTTGAAGTCTTTATACCTAGAATCATATAACAATGCCCAATCGCCTTCCTGAAATTGCTTTTCCTTGATATTTTTAGCATGCCAGATCTTCCTCTGAATTTGAACTACCTCTGTATGTAGGAGGGCCTGCATTCTGAATTCATCCAAACCATTAAATTTGAACAATCTCTCTTTCTGTGCACTTCTGAGATCCAAATCTAGTTGGGTTTCCATCCTTAATGTGTTATATTCAAATTCAATGGACAACAAGGCCTTTTTCCTATAGACCAGCTCATAGTATGTGAATCCAGTGGTGGTCTTCCATGTGGTATTATAGGCCCAGGTGGCCTCAACTAGTCTTTCTGCCCAATCCTTCTTTCTGCTACTCACTACCTTGGTTAAGATGCCCTTCAGTGCTCTGTTGGTCACCCAGTGGTGGTCTTCCATGTGGTATTATAGACCTAGGTGGCCTCAACTAGTCTTTCTGCCCAATCCTTCTTTCTGTTGCTCACCACCTTTTTTAAGATGCCCTTCAGTGCTCTGCTGGTCACCTCCACTTGCCCATTAGCTTGTGGATAATAGGGAGTGGAGTTCTTATGCTTGATCTTGTGATGGCTAAGCAGGTCTTCAATCACGTTAGAGATAAACTGGCTACCTTGGTCTGTGACCAGCTCTCTAGGGTACCGAAATTTGTAGAATACATTCTCCCTTAGGAACTCAGCCACCTTCTCTTCTATTGTTGCCTTATGGTTTTAGCTCACTTAGTCAAATAATTAGTGCACACAATAATGTACTTTTTTTACTTTGAAGGAGGGTCAATAGGCCCAATGAAGTCCATGCCCCACTTGTCAAATGGCTCAAAAGTCACTTGAGGCTACAGAGGCATTTCATCTCTTGGAGTAGGCCTTCCCATCCTCTGGCACCGATCACACTAACTAGTGTACTTTTTCACATCCTGATGAAGAGTGGGCCAATAATAGCCTGCTTGTAACACTTTGAATGTTATCCTCTTTGCTACAAAGTGACCTCCACAAGGCCCATCGTGGCAGGCTAGAAGGATGTCAAAGACTTCCTCTTCCCTGACACACCTTCTCAAGATTTGATCTGGGCCAAGTTTGAAAAGGTTTCCACCAATGCAAGTGAAGGGTGTGCTTTTCCTGACTATCTTGCTCTTTTCTTTGGAGGACATTTTTGGTCGGAACTGTGTTGATACCAAATAGTTTGCTATATCAGCAAACCATGGAGAGAGAACTAAAATAGCAAACAAGTGCTCATCTGTTAACTGGTCATCAACCATTCCTTCTTCACCAAAGTCTGCAACAACATTTTCCTTACCAGGCTTATCAAAAATGGTTAGATCAAACTATTGTAATAAAAGTAACCATCTTATAATTCGATCATTCACATTTGGTTTTTTCATTAAATATTTGATTGCACCATGGTCAGTATGCACAAATGTTTGATAGCCTATAATGTAATGCCTAAATTTGTTTAATGAATGCACAACAACCAGGAGTTCCTTTTCGGTGACTGTATAATTTAATTCATCCTTTGACAAGTTCTTACTGATAAAATAGATATCATAAGGCATTTTTTCATCTATTTAACCTAGGGCTACTCCTATGGCTTTGTGTGAGGCATCAGCATGAATATGAAAGGGGAGGGCCAAGTTTGGGCCTCGTAGAATTGGTGTAGTAGTTAACTTATCCTTTAGAATGTCTAAGGCATCTTGATAGCTTTTTGACCATATAAACTCAGAATCTTTGGCCAACAAACGAAATAAAGGAGAGGCCAACTTGCTGAAGTCCTTTATGAACCTTCGGTAGTATCCAGCTAACCCTAGGAAACTTCTGACATCTCTCTGCTTCTAAGGAGGTGGGACCATTTGGATGATGGCTATTTTGTTTGGGTCCACCTGCGTCCTTGCTGAGATATTGAATGACCTAACATGGTCCCTGCAATCATTAAGAATTCACATTTTTCAGGATTGAGAGACATGTTCATTTCAACACATTTGTGTAGTACTTTGCCTAGTTTAGATAGGGCTTCTTGAAAATCACAGCCATAAGGTGTAAAATCATCCATATAAATATCCATCGCATCATGGAATAATTTGGCGAAAATACTCAAGACTGCTCTCTGGAAAGTGGCAGGAGAATTGCATAGGCCAAAAGGAAGGACCCTATAAGAAAAATTACCCACAGGACAGGTGAATGTGGTCTTATCTTGGTCTTCTGGGTAGATCTGGATTTGGTTGTACCCACTGAATCCATCTAGGAAAGAGAAAAACGTTTTCCCTGCCAGGCCATCTAGCACTTGGTCAATGAAGGGTAGAGGAAAATGATCCTTCTTTGTGGCTTTGTTCAGCTCCATGTAATCGACAAAAATCCTCCACTTACCATTTTTCTTGGGAACTAACACTAATGGAGAAACCCACTCACTGTCTAAGATAGTGTAAATGAATCCTACGTCTAGTAGTTTTTGGAGTTCTTATTTAACTATATATTTAAGAGTTGGATTCATCCTCCTTTGTGGTTGCCAGGCTAGCTTGCAACCTTCTTTGATGTATATGTGGTGAATACACACTGAGGGGTGTACTCCCTTCATTTCCTTGTAACTCCAAGTGAAGGATTCTAGATTTTCCTTTAACATGTTGCATAGCTTCTCCTCTTCGAGAGTAGAAAGAGATGGATTGATTTTCAAGGTTCTGTCCAGGATGAATTCTATGGTTTTGACACAGAGTGGGTTGGAATTGGCCAACCATAAGTCAATTGGATGATTGTTCTGGGTTTCCTTTACTGCTTTTTCTAAAGGTAATGAACCGGGAGTTGGACTTTGGAGCATGTGTTCAATCAAGTCATCTTCATCTTGTTGTCCTCTTACCATGGTTGCTTCCAAAGCATAAAGCTGGGTGGAATAAAATTCATCTTCTTCCTCCTCCTCCAACCATAAAGGTAAATCATGCTCTAGAGAAGGTTGCGCATGAGGGTATATGACTAACTACTTGGACATATGCCCATTCTTGATAGTCATATTCCCAATCTACAGCTAATGTAAGCATTGGCTGTGACCAACCATGGCCTCCCAAGGATGAGAGGATAACCAATAAGCTTAGCCTTAGGCTGGAGAACTAGGAAATTTGAAGGGTACTCCCAGGAGTCAATGGAGACCATCACGTCCTCCACAATTCCCTCAGGGTTACTGTGGAATGGTCTGCAAGATGTGGGATTGTTGTGGTCTTCCTCAATGACCCTTGGAGGTTGATCTTGAGCATGGTGTCCTTGTTCATCACATTAATTGAAGCCCCAAGATTAATCATAGTGTGTGGGACAATGGTGCGATTGATGTGCACATCTACTACAGGGCTTCTAGGGTCCAAATATTTTGGACATACTACCTACCCCATCATTAAGTCGGACAACTTCCCAATGACATTAATGGTAGGGTCATCCCTTTTTTGCCACCTTGGATGCTTGAAGCATTTCTCCTTAATCAACTTATTGTAAATGGAAACATATTTTATTGCCTAGAGAAGGGGAATCTTTACACATGGATTTTTCAATTCTCCCAGAATTTAGTCTCTCCTAGGGTAGGCTGGAGTGGTTGGGCTAATCTCTCAAGAAAGGGTGGATTTAATTTAAGGTTGCTTTCCTCTCTTTCTTCCTCAACCTCCCTAGGTGGAGGGGGAGGTTGGTTATCCAGGAGAACTCTCCCATATCTCAGGTTAATCTCTTGGATTTCCATAGCATAAGATGGATATGATGTCTCTCCACTATATACTTACTAAGCCTACCTATTATTCGGGTTTGGATTTGGCTGGGTAGGCATCTGCAGTTGTTTGGGCGGAGCAGAGTGTAGGAGTTGTGGTTGGGCAGATGGTGGAGGCAATAGAACTGGAGAATTTTTGTACTAGGGCCTCCGCCCCTGGAGTGGTGTATTCCACTGAGGTTGTGGTGGATTATAAGGTTGAAATGACTGGTTGGGGAGCTAGGAATGATACTGAGATGCATAGGACCAAGTAGGGGGTGTAGACCAGGAAGGATGAGTAGGGGGTCCCCAAGAAGGTATAGTTGTGGTTTGTTTGGGGTTGTAATATGCATGGGATGACCCTTGCATGCCCTATTGGTATGGTCTAGGCCCAGGAGGTCTCCTTTGGATAATGTAGCAAAGCTGCTCAGTGGCCCCTTCGGCTCCTTAATATATAACTTTGAGTCCGGGTAAAGAAGGGCACTTGTTTGTGGAGTGGTTTTCTTCACAGGCCAAGCAAATTTCAATACAGTTCAATAGACATTCATTCCTAGGATGCCTCCTGGTGCATCTAGGACAAAAGATGGTCAAGGCTCTCTTTAATTCCTCCTGCTTCCTTTTAATGTTCATGGTTTCCATTTGCAATGAAAGGGTTTGCAACATCTCACTTTTGAAATCTTCCAGCATGTTTCCAATTTCACCCTTGATGGAAGAGTTGCAAGATGATGTACTGGCCATAGGTTGACTACCCCTACCCATTTTCATGGCCGCCCTAGAATGGTTTCTAAAGACAGTCTTGATATCCTCATAGAGTAATTGGTAGATATCTCCTCCTACTAACAAATGTAAGGTACCTAGAAGATCTTCTCTTACTCCCCTAAGCAAGACCAACTTTAGTGACTCAGGGTCAAGTGTGCACCTGGCCCTTTTTTAACTGAGCTGGAATCTTTCTTCGTAGTTTTCTAAGGATTCATCATGGCCTATGGTCATCTTGAAAATTTCTTCTTTAGTATCCTCTGACCAACAATAGTCCTGACATTTTTTGTTAAAGGCATGTTGCATCTGAGCCCAAGTTGTGATGCTATCTCTAGGTAAGCCCATGAACCAGCACAATGCTACATCCTTAAGGGTAGATGGAAATAGTTTTAACTTTTTCTCATCATCTGTATAGTCATAGGTTCGGCATATAACATCAAACTCAAATAGGAAAGTTTCGGGGTCCTTTGTTGTCAGGCCATGGAAATGAGGTAGGGTAGAGGGGCTTATATTTTTCATCTTAGTGTCCCCATTGGTTTCCTTGATGGGGAAGACACCCTCAACCCTCTCTCTATTCCCTCTATCATTTCAGTTTTCAACTATTAGTTCAATAGGAATGGGTTCCTCTTCTTCTTCTTCCCCTGTAGGTTCTTAAAATATTTTAGGTTTCTCACCTAAGGGTTCCTCTAGTTCACAACGACCGAAGAAGAGAGAAGGTTGGTTGTTGGATGCAGTGGGGGTATTTGGCAAAAATTTCCCTAAGTTGTCCCTATTCCTATGAGGCATGAAAGGAAATATTTTTGGGTCAGTTTTGTATTCATTTTTTTTTTAAACTTGGAAAGTGCTTGTAGAAATGAAATTGTTGATTGAGTGAAAATTACTAATATAATGAAAAAGCTGCTTGCTGAATTGAAATCCTACTTGTAGAATGGAAAGGAAAGAAAATAATGAAAAATGAAAGAAAGGAAACAACTAGATTACTTTTGCAGAAATAAACTAATGGAAGAATATTGAAGACAAGAAATAGAAGAAAAGAAAGCGGTAATCACATTCTACTCAGACACCTTCCTAGCAATGGCGCTAAAAAGTGATGAGCGCCAGTATAGCAGCAAGGATGTTGTAACTCCTGGGCTACCATCTTTACTTATCAACCTAGGGTTCGTAAAAACTTGAAGGTGACAGTGTTGTTTGCACAAGTAAAAGTGATGGTTCTAACTGTTGCACCGTTCAGCTGGTGAGAGACCACTGGGGTTCCAAGCCAGACTTCTATAGAGTCAGAAGAAGCTTGATTCTTTGATGGAAGAAGGGAAAATCTACTCTAAGAGAGTTACTCTACTGCAGTAATGGGAAAAAAACCAACATGTAATGCTAAACCACACCATACCCTAATTAACCATTTAAGAAGCTATGCTAAGTAGAATTGCTAAATCAACACTAAAAAAATGCTACTATATAAGTTGCAAAAGTAAAAAGCATCAAACAATACTAATGTGCAAGAAAAGAAACTAAACTAAATTTGTTTTCACCTTTTTGGTTTTTTTAGGCAAAATCAAGTATGCAAACTAATTGTTCTTGTGGATGTGACAGGTGGATGGAAGGTGTTTGAGGATGGCTAGAAGTTTTATGAAGTGGTTGGATGGTGTGTGTGGGTGTGGATGGCGGGGGGGGGGTCCTAGGAGGCTTTTTGTGACTTCCTAGAGGTTTCCCATCAATTCAGCCTCAAAATAGGTCGTTTCAGGAAAACCTACAAGATACAGCCGAGAGCTAATTGGGAGGTTTTGGGAAGCTTGGGAAAGGTGTGTGATGGGTGGAATGGAGTGTTAGAAGGTCTAGGAGCATTCAGGAGCCAATATTCAAAATAAGAGATGGCTATATTTTCTCAATGTATTTAGGAGAATTTCAATGAAAAATGATGAAAAAACAGTGAGGGTGATGGTGAAACAAGGGATGGCTAAGGTGGATGGAGTGGAAGGCGGTTGCTGGTTATGAAGTCTTGGTCTGCTCCTGAAGTACCTACTTTGCTGAAAACATGTGTGTCTTCTAAGAACTATGCAACAAGTTACATTTTCATAAACTATAAAAGCATGAATCAATTGCCTATATTATGCATGAAGAAATTTGTTGAAGGGAATGAAAGCATGAGTGAGATCTTATTGCAGAAATGGAGATAGAAAAAGATGACAATGAAATCTGCCTTAATCAAAGACAACAAACTCCAAAGCTCATACAAGAACTAAAAATCTGTGTTTTCGGGGCTATTGAAGGGTCCCTTCCTCAAGTCATGGTCCCAGAGGGAGGAAGTGAGGCCGAGACACCTCTTGACAACCTTGTGGTGATCCTTTTTCTCCTTGGTAACCTGCTACTTGAAAGAAGGAACAAATGGAGGCAAACTATCACACAACCAATATAATCTACACTACTTGTAATGGAAATGCATCTACTAAGAAAATTAACAATTAAACTATGAATCTACACTAGCATACATGTACAATAAAGAGGAGCCTTGGATGCTACGATTGGGCCCTAACCCAAGAGATTTAGCCCTCTGTGTTAATTTAGTGCTGGCTCAAAAAAAAACTCATTCTTATTACCAAAACAACAGATTCAATCAAAACACTATCACAAGTCTTGCAACTCGAAAATAGAGTAGAGTTTTACCATAAAAATCTGAATCCTACTGAGGTCCTAGGCCTCTCTACTTATACATCTGAAGTCTCCAACGACTTCCTTAAAATTAGGGAGGCTCAGCTCCCAAACTCAAGATAAACTGGTGCTTTGTCTTTCACTTGCTCGGCTACCTTCTAGTCCTCATGATTTGGCTATTTGCACTCTAAGCTAATAGAGGAATATTTGAATGGAGGGGTAGTAAATGAGGAGGATTTACCTCCTATAATCCCTCTCCCTTGTCCCATTCGAGTTTTGACCTTGGTATTTGCCAAAATTCATTGCCTTTATCCTTTAATCCTGCATTAAATGCACATTAGACCACAAAGCAAAATATCCAACTCTAACTCATCTCATAAACAAAATATAATCAAAAGTATGCAATAATTTATGAGAATAGATGGTTTGACTAAGCTAGGAGGTGAATTAAGGCCCATATAATTATCCAATGATAAGGCTCATCACTTCACTACCACCGATCCTAGTCAGTACCTTAGCAAAGTTGCTTTCTTCACATCTCTCCATAGGAAGAATTTATTTTCTTTCACCCTTTATTTATTTTATTTATTTAAATGTACTTATGAACTTATTATTTTATTGGGGGTGAAAGAGGGATCCCAAATTATTGAGAGAAGAAGGGGTTGTTCCTTCAAATAAAAATGTATATACCTCTGATAGTGATATGCTTGCTATAGATTTTCCCCTTGTCGTTCTCTTCTTGATTGGATTTGCATGCAAAACATCAAAAAATTACAAAACTGACCTAAGGAGTGAGGTTCCTAGAATAGATACAGGTGTCATGTTTCTACACAAAGATTTACTTATGAATGGATCATATTTTCCATTGAGACATCATTGACCTTAAATATGTAGACCAAGACAAAGAAGTAGAAAGACATATTACCCAAGAGTTTCTCTTCATCACCATTTCCTTTCAAAACTTTTCCACATTGTCTTTCGATCCAAGAGAGAGCGTTTTCATGCAAGGTCTTATTGAACAAAATACAAAAGTAAAGACATGACAAGACAAGAAGGAATAATAAAATTCACAAATCAAAAGAAAATTTACATGAAAGACAGGGAGCTAGGGAAAAATGGATGATGAGTATAATGCAAAAGGAAACTGAATGCAACTAGACCTACTCCTATAGTAATTGGCTATAATTTCATGACTAAGTGAAATGAAATTTCCAATTTAGCCACTGAAGCTCCTCCTGAACTGCAAATAGAAAGATAAAAAAAATTAAAGTATAATAAAGCAATGTGTAAAAATTAAAATATGATCATGAAAAATTTGTACAAGACATAGAAGGCCCTTTCTAAAGGTAGAGAGATGTGTCATAACAACTAACCTTAACCAGTCTATGGCTTTACCTTTTTTACTAGAACAACAATTATGCATACCTTGAAAGCTTCTTGTGAATATACCTTCGTTCATGGTATCATCCTTAGCAAACATCAAGGGGGATAAATTCATATTATTAGCTACAAAGCTTGCTAAGTAAGATGATTCTAGGGAATCATAAATTGGATCACAGAATAGAAAATCACCCCCTTGAAAATCTTGAAATCTTTGAGAGGATGAATTTTCAAGTAATGGCAAGGGATCAGTATGAGAATATTGTTAAAGAATTTGATTTTATCATGTTCAAGGATCTTGTCAAGATAGTGAGCACCTGACATAAGCATCAACAAAGGCTGAAGTGCCTCAACCACTTGACAAGTATCCAAATAGTGAAATGATGAACCATAAAGATTAATCGTTGTAAAACAACTATCATCATATATGTTGATGGGAAAATGATTAATTGAATTACAATTGTTACAAGAAAAACTATGATCATATGGGTTGATTAAGGCATAATATTATTGATTAGTGAATAATGGAGATAGTATAGTTTGAATAGTTTCACAAATGCTTTGAATAATAGAACCATCTTCATCGCATGTTGACTGTAACAAACCATTTCTTCTAATCAGCTACAAATCGGACCAACATCACAATCATCGGAAGAATTGAACATGAATGCCTATATAGAAAACATATGAAACTAGTCAAGATACAATGGATCAACTTGTGTTGAATCAAAGTCAGTAATTGCATAAACTTGGGACATTAATCTGCCACGAAAAGTAATTATGTTATGATCATGATTATGTTAATTCTTATACATGTAGGTGTGTATGTATGTCATGTTTGACAAGGTCGTCATGGATCATGATTATTATTGCTACTTTATATGTATACATGTATGTGTGTATGTTGTTGTCTGACAAGATGATGATGTTTTATGATAATGATTATATATGTATGTATCTATGTATCTATGTCACTGTTTGACAGGGTTGTCAGGGATCGTTCGTGTGGAGGAATGATTTCTTATGTAGGTGAATGGCATGAAGAGATTCCTA
Source organism: Pinus tabuliformis (assembly GCA_031772625.1). Classification (NCBI taxonomy): domain Eukaryota; kingdom Viridiplantae; phylum Streptophyta; class Pinopsida; order Pinales; family Pinaceae; genus Pinus; species Pinus tabuliformis. The sequence continues at coordinate 663,828,658 of CM062811.1, read as the reverse complement.
GTTCATGAGGAATCAAGTGGGAAGAGTAGCCTGACACATCTACGAGGTCAGTATCATGTGGTTATGAGTTGATATTATGTGATTATATTATGTATATGTTATGGACAGGTTATACCAAGGGATACATTAGCGAAATGAAAGAAGTGTGGTCTTGGCATGTTAGGATAAGCATGAATAAGACACTGGAAGCAAGGTTTCTTGGTAAGGACAGTGTGGTTTCAGATGTGTAGTATTACTATTGTGCATATGTTGTATATGTTGTACATGTTGCACCTGTGATGTTGTGTGCATGCGGTGTGGTGTATATTTAGTGTGTACATGTTCATTATGTAATGTTATGTACATGGTGTAATACAGATAAGGTTGAATGAATGTTGCATATTCATTGCTAGGTATAGATGGTGGTATGTACATGTTGGATATATAGTCATGTGTACATATTGTACTGTGTGCATGATGGTTATGCAGTGTTGTATCCATATGGTTCTTTGCGCGTGTTGGATATGTGGTGTTGTGTACACATGATGTTATGTACATGTTGGATATGCATTACTATGTACATGTGGTGTTTTTTGCATGTTGTACATGTGGTGCTATGTACATATGGTGTGGTGTGCATGATTGTGCAAGTGGTGTTGTGTGCATGTGGTGCTATGTACATGTTGTCAAGTGGTGATGTGTGCAGGTGGTGCTATGTACATGTCTTGCATTTCGTGTTGTGTACATGTGGTGTCATGTATATGTTGTGCTTGTGGTATTGTGGACATGTGGTATTGTGTACACATTGTACAGTGGTGTCATGTACATATGGAGTTTTGTACACGTTTTGTAGGTGGTGCTCTGTACATGTGATGCAGTGCACACCTTGTGCAGGTAGTGCTTGATACATGTGGTACTGGTGTACACCTGGGATTGAGTGCATGTCATACATGTTGTGTTGCGGGCATGTAGTACTATGTATGTGCATTGTGTAGTCATAGTATCGTCACATATGCATTCATTGTGTTGCACTCTAGACATGTATTTGTGTTATGTTGTACGTTAGGTGTAGGTGCATTTACTTTTTTGTACATCGGATGTAGGCGTATGTATTGTGTTGTGTTGTACACTAGGTGTAGGTGTATGTGTTGTATGGAAGGTATAGGCGCATGCATTGCATGGTGTTGTATGGCGTGTGTGATGCACACTATGTGTATGTGCACCTCGTGGAGAAGAAGGCATTGGGTGTTCATTCGGTGTGGCAACTGGTATGGTGTGTGTACAAAATATCAAAGGCATATATAAGGATCGATAAAGGATAAGTATCGATATTGTATTTTAGTTTTACTATTCATATGATCTATGATTCTAGTTTATGATGATTACATGTGATCTATGATTTTAGTTTATGATGGTTACATGTGATTTATGATTTTGATGGTTATATTTTGAGCTAACCTGATATGATATTTTTATACATTGTTGATTTGGTCAAACATGTTAGTTTGACCAGTTGTTACAGGAATTGAATAGGATTACAAATGTACCTTATTGACGGACCACCAATGAGGTATGATTTGAAGCTATTTCAATTTATTTTGAATCTAATGGAAATTATGTGCTTGGAATAGGAATGCATGAAAATGCTCAGTTGAGTGCTTGAAATCGACTACAAGAATTAGCAGTGACAACAAAGGTAAATGGAAAATACAGCAATATGCTAGTAAAGCATTCAGGAAAAGTGCCATTGTGGGACACGGGTACCCAATAGTGTCCATTGATTAGCATGAGTATGCTATGACTGTTATGATGATTTTGAGGGAGGGATATGCCTTTTTTTTTGTATCTTCCAATGCGACGAAGCCTTGCCAAAGGATGGATTTCCCAAGATGGGGGTGTTAGTGGAACTTGGAAGGTGAGTGACTACAGGGAAGGGGTGACCATATTTCCCGAGGGACTGTGTAGCAGAGAAGGGAAGGTCACGGATGGATTTTTTTTTGTCATTAGCATTTCCAGATGGAATCAGATGCACATTGGGAGTGTGCCCTAGAACAATTATTTGGTAATTGTTCACTGAGAGGACAGGAGGCACGAGATTATAGCGCTAGACATTGGATGCAAATTTGAATTTGCAGTGGATTTTTGACTTCCTGGGAAGGAGGTGAATCCTGGTATTACTTTGAGGGTGGAGGTGTGAGCCTCTGGATTCCCTTGTTGCGGATGCAGACATCATATCTTCTTATTTATTGGTTGAAAAAATGTTCATATGTGTATATGTGTGTATTATTGTAGATATTGTATCCAACTGCATTTATAAAGCTCCATAGACATTATGGTTATTTGTTGGTTGAAGAAAATGTGCATGTGTATAATTGATTATTGTAGATATCGTAATAAGATGTGTTATAAAGCTCCACTATGCAGTATGTTGTCATGCTATCATGATGTTTTTTTTCAGCAGATGGTCATTGTAAATACTGCAATGAGTTGTGTTATAAAGCTCCATGGGCAGTACGTTTTGCTTTCAGCGGTCTTGTTGGTTGTAGGTGTTCCCCCAAGGGGAGGGTTCTGTAACATCCCTGGTGAGAATTCCATGTAAAAATATATATAAGGCCATGATGATGGGACACGTATTCCAAGCTGAATGGTGGGGAAAACATCCTAATGGGTGTTGATTTGGTTTATTATGGATAAGGAAATTGGCAAAGGCCTTAGAATGGAATGAGGCATTTATTGGCATTTTATTTATGAAAATAATGGAAATTAAGCGAAAATGAAGGTGAAAGGGCACATGTTGCATGTGAGGAGGAAATTGAAGGAAAATAATGGAAAATGAACAAAATAGAGGCCTCGTTAATAAAAGGGCTTCTGAGGATTAGTGGGCAGGACTTGGTGAGTTCAGGGTTGGAGCTCTCACTCATTATTCTCTCTATCTCTTTCTCATACTCTTGGATTTTTCTTGGAGCACTCTTAGAGAGTACGTCATACTTGGATGTTGGGGGAAAGAAAGCAAAGGAAGAGCAAGAAAGCACAAGAAGGCATTAACATCAGCAGCTACATCAAATTTTATTGCACATACCGAGTTGCATGCATGATTTCTTCACTCGTTTTGGCATGCATGGCACATGCATGTGATTTCTTGGTTGTGATCTATCATTAGCATGGAATATTTCCTAGATCGATAGTGGATTGCCTAGTTTTTCCATTTCTTGAATAGCCATGGTGATTGTGGGTTTACTTTCAATGTTTTTTGTTGTTGGTTCTCATGTTTCCTTAGCTTGGGTTGAGTTATTAGTCTTGGAAACCATGGTTGAACAAATGCTTTTGAAGCCCTGTAACAACTTGGGTTGAGTTACTAGTCCTAGAAGCCCTGGTTGGACAAATGCTATGGAAGCCCTTGGTTGGTTGAGGTACTAGTCCTGGAAGCCTTAGTTGGAAAAACACTCTCGAAGCCCTGTATAAGTTGTGGGTTGAGTTACTAGTTCTGGAATCCTTGGTTGGACAAATGCTCTAGAAGCCCTGGAAGGCTTGGATGGAGACCAATCTGATGATGGTTTCATGATGTCCAACCGTGAGGTGGAATCACTGTCTGATGGGTTGAGATGGATGGCCTCTGGAAGCCTTGGATGAGTTTTGATTGATGTGTTCTATGAGATCCCACATTCATGCTTGGAATATGGAATGGGGGTGAATGGATGAAAAGATATTTGGCTCAGCCATTCCATGGTTGGGTGGAGCCTGGTAGTCCCATCTCCCATTGGTTTATTGCATTCATTAATGAGAAATTCATTCCCATGATTTTCATGTGTAAAGGTAATAATGTATATATGGATTTTGATGGCTGATATGTCTATTGTATTTTGTTCCTACTATGCTGGTTATATGCACATCTTATGACAATAGCTTTGTATGTCTCTCATCATGTTTTTACTTTTATATGAATGGATAATTTGTCTATGACCTAATAGATGATAATGCAATAAATGGAATGAGGGAAATGGTTCATAGAGATTCTCAGATAAGTATGAGATCCATACACTTAATTCTGTTGTTTACACCTATAGGTTACATGTCGATAATATGTTTGATGAAATGAATGTCATGGCTAGTAGGGGTCTGGTTAAGTTCTTGATCAAGTATGTACTTTTTCATGATTGTTTCCTTGTACTTTACATGATTATTAGCTTTCATTTCATTCTGGGCAGTGGCCAGGGCTCTGGGCCTGAAAAAGTGGCTTAATTCTTGGGGTCGCTGGCATAGAATTAGAGAGTTTGGTCCACAGTCAATGGCAGGCAGGACTATGAGAATGACTTTGGGTTTCTAGTTGCTCCCTTATCCATAGCATGAGAGCGAATGGCCTAAGAGACCTAAAACAATAGTGGGACCTAGGAATAAGTTGTCTAAGTGGCTGACTTGTCTCCTAAGGGTTATGTTGATGATGTTGTATGAATTTATGTGATGTTCGATAAATTCCACTTCCTTGAGGTCACATAGGAGGTCGAATCTAATCATAATATCCTCTCGTCTCATTTTTACCCAGTTGGAATGGTTACTTTGGGTAGGCCTAAGAGGAGGGTGTTATAGAGTGGTATCATAGCATGGTTGCACACTCCTTGGGTTGTGTGTTGATCACACTTTCATGTTGGTTGCATATGTGTTCCTTATGCATGTAGTCCATGTTCTTATTGCATTTGCATGGTGTTGATCATGGTTGTAGTGATGTCGCCATGTGAAGGTTGAAGGTGTGGTTGTGGAGTATGTCTTCATGTGTGTATGATTGATTATGCATTGTTATGCACGTCATTGATCACATATTATTAAGTATGTGTGAGGTGGTTGTTGTTGTCATGCATAAGGTCATGGTTTGTGTAGTTTATATCATCATGCATTGATGACTTGACTCTAGCTCGAATGGTGTGTATATAGTTTTGCACTCATGTGTTATATGTCTATATGTCGTTGTTATGCATGTATGGTATTGGTTATAGTTATGCATGAATAGTAGGTCATATACACCTTGTGAAGTCATGGTAAGCAATTTAGGTCATCAAAGTTTTATTGGTTGTTATGATGCTAATGTGTTGGCTGAGATAGAACAAGAGATGCAGATCATTAAAGTGAAGCTGCAACATTGGACCTCGAAGCAAGAGCAGATCATCATACAAGTATTGTATGCTTGGCATGCAGGTATGTAAGTTAAGGATTTTTATATGTATTAGGGTTATATAAATTAGGTTTATGTACATGAATTTTGATGTTATGGTTACATTCATGATAGATGTTAGTTGATTAGTGTAGTTATATGCACATGTGTCAGATAGTCAAGAATGGTAGTAACCTGTGGTTGTATGCATTGCTATTTTTGTTTAATGTTAGATAACTTGGTGATCATGTTATATGTTGTTGATAAATATGCTATAGATTAACTTGTTGTTGTTATATGATAGTTAGCTTGACGATTAGGTCATATGTTGTTGATGAGCATGTTATACGTTAACTGATTGTTGTTATATGTTAGTTAACTTGACGATTAGGGTTATAACATTAATATTTTGATGTTATATATATGATGCTAAATTGGATTGGACTATGCAAATGGTTATGGTTACAATATTTAGGTATGAACCAACATATTTGTGATGACTTTGCACACGTGGTTTTTATGAATGAATAATAAATGATTATGAGTTTATGATGTGAACATTGTAAGTAGTTAGTGTTATTGATATCGTGATCTTATTTATCTTTGAGTTGACATGTTGTAAAGTTATATCGTGCTAATATGGTTTGATTGTGCGGACAAGATAACCTTCCCAGAGATACATTAAGGTATGAGTTTGCTTATGTCATCTATTTTATGTTTGAGTGTTTGATTACGTCATCTAGTTGATTTAGTTAACATGGTATGTTTACAAGTTGGTTGAATGTTTGATGAATTTCATAATATGAGTATGTGCTCCAATGATATTGTTTTAAGATGATTGTACTAATACATATGTGTTGAGATAGTTGATAGGTGCTTGAGTGTAGTAGCTGATAGTTGTAGCATTATATCTCATGACTATGAGTTGACTATAGATTATGACATGATTGTTTGTAAAAGTTGATCTCAAATTGATAGATATGATTGTCTCGATATTTGGAACATGTGGTTGACATGTGTGAGTAGTTGTAGGAAACATGCTTGGTATTAGCATTATGAGGTAATAATTGATGTGTTTATATAACTAAGAATTGGGTGATGTGACAGTATATAGTAAGACTCAGTTGCAGTAGAGTAAAGGTAGAAGAAAGGAATTGCGTAAGAATTCCTTTGGCTATGTTTGGAAACCCTAATTCAAAACAAATGAGTGTTTTGCATACACGTGGTCTTCTTAACCTTGATTTTGTCTGACATTATGTGGATATGTGCTATAGTCATGAACATGTACTTGACAGGTACATTAGATAGTCTCTAGTTGCAGGTGGATCTGTCAAAGGATTGGAGTCCCTTGAGAGATGACATGCATGTGTTCAGTTGCAAGCAACATGTTTGGCACAATAAAATGAGTTGACTGGTGTATTTTTATGTTTATTTATGTACTAATATTTATGTGTTTATGCTAGTATGATGCAAGGAGTTGCATGGCAACAGAGGTTGCCATGAAACCTTGAAGAAGGCTCTAGTTGAGTTTCCTTGGGAACCATGGGGATTGAGTCATGGGGTCTTTTTTTAGTCTTGTTCTTTTCGATTTTGTGATTGTTGTGCTTGAATTGTGATTTTACGTATGTCTGGTGCATAGTTATGCCACTTTGTCGTTCTCTCGTATTACTCTTGTTTTTCATGGTCTTCTTGTTCGTTTCTTGGAATTGCCTTTTATGTTTTGAGTGTCTTAGGAATTTTTTGGGAAAGAGGAAAGTTAATGGAGCTTAGGGAGAGTTGTGTGGTACTCAATGTTGTGGGGAAAAATGCCTATGCTGGATGATCCTATCCACCTAAGGTGTGATAGTGCCTTAGCAACAAACAGAGACAGCTATTCTAGTATTCTTCCTTTATGAATTAAGAATGAAGAGAGATGGATGGACTAATCGGTGTCTTCCGTTTGTCACTCGATCCGGTTTCTCTTCTCTTTGGGAGTTCATAGCTACTTGTCTTCTCGCTCGCCCAGCTTCAACAGGTCTCTGCAAGATCACAAGAGAAGAACACTACACAAAGACATAGATTCATAACCATAACTAGTTCAGGATTAGAAGTAAACTAAACATACTAATGCAATCATACATCAAAGATACATCAGTATATAGGAGAAACCAAGATAGCTTTATTGATGAATAACAAGGTTCAGAAAGAGATACAACCCAGAGGGCTCCAATCCAGCATCTCCTTCCCAGCAAAATGGAATTCCTATCTTCACCTCCCTTCAAAGCATTAAGCACCCAATGATTCCAGTCTCAAACCAACAGCAATTCTTTGCAATAACAAAATTCCAGCCTCTAGATCTCATGGAGGAGAGATCCATATATAGATGTTTGGAGAGAGGATGAGTCAGCTTGAGATCTGACTAGTGTCCTCTCCCTCTGTCAGTTCTTGATTCCACTTGGAGGTTCTTGCTTCCACTTGGAGATTTGGAACCTCTTACTCATCAAAGTCGAATTCCGTGAGGCAAGTGTCATTTTGGAAGCTTCCTGGGTTTTGACACCTTGAGAAATGAACTTGCCACATGTCCACTCTCGCTCAGCGTAGGTAGCCAGTGTTGGCTTTGACATTCAGCGCAGACAGCCAGTGGAGCCATTGACATGATCCTGGATTGACTTGTTTTTTAGCAGTTTCTGGTGGAGAACTTCTGTGAATTGCTGTGGTTTGTTAGCCTTGTTCCTCTAGGGGTAGGAACAACATGTTTAGGGACTTTGGATCCCTTAGATTATGGACATTTCATGCTCAATGCTGTAAGGCACAAAAATGTCTATAACAGTTGCCCCCTAAAGTATGAGGTCGTTTATCGGGTGAAATGCTTTATCCAGGAGGGTCCGAAGTTCATCCAATGCTGGGAGGAGACTTGTAATAAGATACAATACAATACATTATTTTTCATACTGCTTTCATGATCTAGCTGAGGCGGGCATTCCCATGCTCATCTTTATAAATTCATTTTCTGTACATAGAACAGACAATCTTCTGATGGTAGACTGATAATTTTGATGAAATTATCATCCTTTGAGTAGGATGATCATCTGCTGCAATGATGTACATGTCAAATGTCTTTATCTTTCCTGGATATATATCGCAACCCGGATGGATGAAACTAGATCCAGGGTCTTCAAACTCGTTTGATCTTCACTCTAAGTACAAGTCAATCCATGTGAAAATTGTTCTGAAGTCGAACATGGAAAGACATCGCTTGATTACCGGTCAATGAGGTAAACCGTTAACAAGCGCGAGAGGAAACACTGATAATGATAATGACCCTCAAGGTACTGCAGTACAATTCACGTGGTGTGAATAAAGGACTTGGCGTCGAACACCACGCAAAATCTTTCGGTCGAAGGTCATTGATGTATACCTGTCGCCGGAAGTGAGAAACTTGCCATTGAGGCATGCAAGCTTCAAAGTACTGAAGGGGTTGTTCCTAGATCAAGTTCTTGGATAATGAGCTGATGTCGACAAGAAGCGATCCGTCAAAGGAGGGCCTTAATGAATCCCACATCAGTGACACGGAACGGAGCTAATGATTTTGATGGAGGTGAAAACGATCTGTGACATATGATTCAGGGTGGCGGTCATGAACGGATGAAGGATAATGTATGGCAGTGGATGGGACACGGTTGACTCTTTCTGAACGACTTCTCTTGAACATATGGCGACACTGATGCGATGGATCGGTAGCATTACCCCAATTATGGATGGTATGGCGAGACCATGGTGATGTGACCGGTGAATGAAACAACCCAACCCGATTGTGGTACGGAGGAAAAGTGTCATGTTCAAGAGCGACTTGCTACCATCAAAGTTTTCTTGAGTTTCTCCCAATTTTTCCCCAGTCATTGCTGACCAGTACCTCTTTATTTTTGTCAAGCTTGAGGAGGATAACATATGCTTTTTCTATAACCTGCCCTTCGGGCAAGCCCCTCGCTATGTTTTAACGAGCCTAGCGATAGTGAAACTCGTTCTCATCTAAAGACAAGTTTGTCGCTATTTAGAGATTTTAACGAGTCTAACGACAAAGATAACTCGGTCCTTTTCATTTTTAGAGAGTCTGAAAAGGTACATAAAGTTAACTCCAAAAGTCCTTTTTCGTCATCTAATCCCTTAAGTCCGAAAAATTATAAAACGATACAGAAGGGATGAGTTTTCGATAGTTTTAACGAGCCGAACAACACAAGCGCTCGATCTTTTTGTGCAATAATCCCTCAGGTCCAAAAAGATTAAAATCTAGAGGAGGGATAGCACTTCCGGTTGCTTTAACGAGCTGGAAGGCCAAAACTCGGCAATCTTTTCGTATTTTACGAGTCAGTTGAAAAGAGCTTAAAGAAGACTCGTCTTTCGAGGAATGAGTGATAAACAGGGTTAGCAGCTGATTCCAGGTACAGGTTGGAATTTTCCAATCACGGCAGTGTCACAAGGATGGCTATGTGAAATCACTCTTCGCAGCTGTTCCTCAAAATGGGTAAACAATCATATGGAGGTGAACGATCGGCCAAATGAAAAGTGGAGGTGACGGTGCAAACACGACCAAGGCTTTAATGGCAGATAAGGTTACATTCACATTGGTTGTTTACCGGAAGATAGTTCATTTTTTAACGAGCTTGAACGCGGAAAAACACTGCTCAATCTTATGTTTATTTTTTAACGAGCATGAACTATGCGCTAAAACTGCTCGGATCTTGCGTTTATTTTTTAACGAGCATGAACTGTGTGCTAAAATTGCTCGTATACCCAGTCGTATGATAAGAATGTCTCATTGAAGATGCTATTTTTTAGGGAGCTTAGATCTCACAAAGCTTTGCTCCGAATCCTTTCGTTATGCAAGTTCGGAAACGACTAATCCTACGAGTTTAAAGGGTTAGACCTACAGGTTTAAAGGGAGGACCTAAAAATTTAAAAAATAAATAGCCGCCCCTTGCTTGCACTCAAAAAGGTTTGCATGCCCCCAGGCATAAAGTACGATTTCAAGGTTACCCTTACTTTGTCCGCCAAAACATTTGTTTAAGCAGGAAAGGCCTACCTCTTTCAGGTTACCAAAGATCGCTCTATTCGCGGCCACGAATAAAATACTTCCTCGGCGATGTCTACCGAAATAGAAAAAGGTGAGTGACAATGAGCGCCAAACACATAACTTTGACAAAAGAATCTTATTCTAGAACAACCCCTCTTCCATGACGGACGGGGTACGGACTAGTCATATTCTCCCGCGGAAACCTACCCTATACCCAAAGTTTTCCAGCCGAAGCAGACTAGGACGCATGCCCCCTGGGTTCTAGTCATATCCTCCCGGATTACTCGCGCTCATCAGGAGGACGGACCGTGGGTTGAGACACTTCTTGCGTGAAAAGACCATTTAGGGATGGTATATGACTATTTGCGATGCGTGATCTGGGAAATGAAAGTTGGTCCACGAGCTTGACCACTCTTCCTTCATGCGGAAAACACATTACTCTAAAGAGTGAGGAGACGATGGCTCCCATGCAATATATATAGTCTCGTCCAAGGAGTAGGTTATAATCCAAGGGTCCTTGAACGACCATCACGTTCATTTGAACGGTCTTCCCTTTCAATGTTATGGGCACATTGGGGAGGATCCCTAAAGGTCGACTGGTTCCTTTATCAAAGCCTGATAGATTTCTCATTTCAGGAAAAAGCATTGGCGAAGCAAGCGCTTTCCAAGAAATAGAGGAAAGGATACTCACAGATGCCCCCTCATCAATGATAGTGCCAGCCATTACCATTCTATATATTTGAACAATAATTCTGAATGGTATATTGGTTGGCAACCGGGGTCTGCCTAGTTGGTTCCAGTCGAACGAGACAACTAGGTTGCTTGGTGGTGGGACCGAATAGACGACCGGATATCGCTCTGACGAACTTCCCTCCTACGATAAAGGAATGGGGGCATTGCCCCCTTGTTCATCAGAGTCAGTGTTGATGAAGAGAATTTGGACGGTGTCATCTTTATTCTCTTCTGTGATGGTATCATTCGAAGATAGAGCCTCTGAAGGCAAAACCGGGTCAACTGCCGCCTCAACCTTTTGACTTTCGTCAGGTATGGATTCAGACGGTTCATCTTCAATGATAGGTGCTTCGGCTGACCACCTGAGCGGGCCAGCCGGGTTCTCAACTAGCGAATGACTTGGCAGGAGCCTTTGATATCCAGGAGGAAGTTGCGCCCGTAAAATTGGGCGATCTTCCAGAACTCTTTTTGCCTCGTCTAGGAAGGGACAACGGTGGATGGCATGATCGCCTTCACACAGTCTGCAGGGAAATTTAGCTTTCCCTCTCTGTCCTGGGGCTTCACTCCCGCTAGTTGACGGTGAGCAGTCAACATGGCTATCAGAGGTCGACGCTACTGAATTGTGCAAACGGGGAGACCAATCCCTTAGTATCCGAGGGATGCAGGGACAATCTCTGTGGAAGTGGTCTCCCTTGCATATGACACATGGCGATTTAGGCCTGGTCAGTGCTGTGTGTGGATTTTTGTCAGACGACACTTGTTTGCCCCCAGTCGCCTTTGGCTCCTTCTTCTTCTTCTCTTTCTTCTTCTTCTCCTTCTTCTCCTTACGAACTCGGTTTTTTGTTCTACCAGTTCCGTCAAGCGAAGAGGAAGGAGGAGAGGAAGAATTATATGAAGTCGAAGGGTGGTGGGAAACTCTGGTCTGGTCTAACTGTTGACTCGACTGTTCAGGAATAGTGGTATTCTGAATGACACTAGTTGAAAAGAGCCAGACCGGCAGGCCAATTGTCAGTCCTGGAAGCGACAATGTGGCCATGTGGGGTGCACCAACATCTCCCCAAGAGGAGAAGGGACTAGGATTTCCACCAAGGGGAATTCCTTGGTTGGTGTGCTCCATTTTTCAACCTAAAGATCAACGTGGGAATAAAGGTGATTGTTCCGTTTAAAATAAATTGTTAACGACGCTTTAGACACAACTTGCTTTTTCACTTTTAAAGAGTCGAGAAAAAGCTAAAGATGACTCTAGTCTCCTTCGATGTTTTAACGAGCCCGAAGTGACAAATGCTCGGATGGAATTTTTCTGTTATAGAGTCTGAAAAAGGCCAAAAGAAACTGCTCTGGAGTTCTAGGCAGAGGGTGTGCCAAACTTTTCACAAAACCGCAGAATACGTTTTAAGGTACGCGCGGTCGATCTTCCTGAATGCTGTGTTCAGTGCATTGCGATCAGTAGGGCGACCGACACGGCTTCCTAAGGATAAAGGTTATATTCCTATAGGGGTCTCCCAATATATACGCGACGGTACGTGGGAGCACAATCCGTACTGGCGCTATCGGCCCTCAGGAGGAATCACCCACCTTCAACGAGATCGACAATCACCAGGCTTTACGACGCCGGAACACGTCTCTAGCCTAGACCTCTATGTTGTGTGTTATGTTGCAAAGCGTTGTTAAGTTCATTCAGTTTATTTTAAGTTGATGTTTTTAGAAGTTTGCCTTTCTGGATCACCACGAGATGTATGATACAATTCCTAAATGCAGTCTAAAGATGATAAGCAAGCTTTATATCTTTTCAACTTTGAAATCCTAGCTACTAAGGGAAAAGAAAGACACCATCTTTTCTCAAAGAGCAATCAACACACTCTAATGCACTTTTCCTAAATCAAGCATGCAAACTATCAAGATGCAAATGCACAATGCAGGTGTTTGTTTTCCGCTTTCTTAGTATTGATGCCTACAAAGAAGGCTTTTTGTACAACTTTGAATTTGCTTTTAAATGACAAATACAAACAAGTTTACTTTCTCGAAATCAGAAAGGGTAGAAGAGATTACAACACTTTGCGACTTTTGAAATGAACACTTGTTTCGACACTTAAAAGAGACAAACTCAAACAAATAAGAAAAAGCAAATGTATAATCAACTGTAAACAGCCAATGAACTCTCTCCTAAGATCACAATCAACAGATCTGAATCAAGGGCTACAGGATGATTATTTCACTCATGTAAAGGAAAACTGTAAATGACGCCACAAACACATAAAAACACTCACAGTCGTTTTCTACAAAAGGAGGCGGAATTTAAGCAGAGAAAAGGAGTTATCAGACTGGTACCTACGCTGGTTATAGGCTGCAAAAACAGAGATCAAAACAGGGCAACAGAGAGCAGAGAATCCCAGCTGCACAAGGCAAAACTGGATCAGCGCAACCTCAACACTGGGATTTTGACATTCAGCGCAGGTGGCCTTCACGGGACCTGCATTGAAATGCAGAATCCCTTCACAGGGTTCGCGCTGAACGAGAAACGAGAGTTTCTCACTGGGTTCTGGGTCACAGATTGCTAATTAATCAACGGTTTCAGGCCAAATAAAAGCAACAAGCAAGGTACAATCAAAGGGATGCTTTGAGGGGGTACTAAGATCTATCACAAAGGATCATCAAATCATTTGTGAGTCCATTGTTCAGATCATAGACAAATCCAATGATTGGATCAAGGCAGCAACTGTCTACTTTGCAACTGAGAATAGCAGAAGCAGTTCGATTGTTGCTGTTGAGTCTATGAAACAAACAATGATAGAGACACAAATAAAATGACTAAAACAAATCTCCCCAGCGGAGTCGCCAATTTGTTGTGGGGAAAAATGCCTATGCAGGACGATCCTATCCACCTAAGGTGTGACAGTGCCTTAGCAACAAACAGAGACAGCTATTCTAGTATTCTTCCTTTATGAATTAAGAATGAAGAGAGATGGATGGACTAACCGGTGTCTTCCGTTTGTCACTCGATCCGGTTTCTATTCTCTTTGGGAGTTCACAGCTACTTGTCTTCTCGCTCGCCCAACTTCAACAGGTCTCTGCAAGATCACAAGAGAAGAACACTACACAAATACATAGATTCATAACCATAACTAGTTCAGGATTAGAAGTAAACTAAACATACTAATGCAATCATACATCAAAGATACATCAGTATATAGGAGAAACCAAGATAGCTTTATTGATGAATAACAAGGTTCAGGAAGAGATACAACCTAGAGGGCTCCAATCCAGCATCTCCTTCCCAGCAAAATGGAATTCCTATCTTCACCTCCCTTCAAAGCATTAAGCACCCAATGATTCCAGTCTCAAACCAACAGAAATTCTTTGCAATAACAAAATTCCAGCCTCTAGATTTCATGGAGGAGAGATCCATATATAGATGTTTGGAGAGAGGATGAGTCAGCTTGAGATCTAACTAGTGTCCTCTCCCTCTGTCAGTTCTTGATTCCACTTGGAGGTTCTTGCTTCCACTTGGAGATTTGGAACCTCTTACTCATCAAAGTCGAATTCCCTGAGGCAAGTGTCATTTTGGAAACGTCCTGGGTTTTGACACCTTGAGAAATGAACTTGCCACATGTCCACTCTCGCTCAGCGCAGGTAGCCAGTGTTGGCTTTGACATTCAGCGCAGACAGCCAGTGGAGCCATTGACATGATCCTGAATTGACTTGTTTTTTAGCAGTTTCTGGTGGAGAACTACTGTGAATTGCTGTGGTTTGTTAGCCTTGTTCCTCTAGGGGTAGGAACAACATGTTTAGGGACTTTGGATCCCTTAGATTATGGACATTTCATGCTCAATGCTATAAGGCACAAAAATGTCTATAACACTCAATGACATGGATCAAGCTCAGTGCATGAGTAGTCACAGTAAAAGGTAAGACTATGATAGTCAGTTGGACTGGTTGCGTCCATTGCGGTAAATGGATGATGGCAATACAGTCATGAGAAATGTAACCATAAAAGGTAAAGTAAATGGATATGAGGTGTTAGTTTCCTTGGCTATGTCGGGAATGATTTTTCTCAATGTTGTGTATGAATAAAGGAAGTTCTCTTAACCTTGACCTTGATATCTAGTAATTATGTTATGATCATGATTATGTTGATGCTTATACATGTAGGTGTGTATGTATGTCACATTTGACAGGGTCATCATGGAGCATGATTATTAATTCTAACATTTATATGTATACATGTATGTATGTATTCCATTGTTCAACAGGATGATGATTGTTTTATTCTAATGATTATGTATGTTTGTATCTATGTATCTATGTCACTGTCTGGCAGGGTTGTCATGGATGATTCCTGTGGAGGAATGATTTCTTATGCAGGTGAATGACATGAAGAGATTCCCAGTTCATGAGGAATCAAGTGGGAAGAGTAGTCTGACATGTCTACAAGGTTAGTATCATGCACTTATGAGTTGATATGATGTGATTATATTATGTCTATGTTATGGACATGTTATACCAAGGGATACATCAACAAAATGAAAGAAGTGTGGTCTGCAACATGCTATGATAAGCATGAATAAGACATTGGAAGCAAAGTTTATTGGTAAGGATAGTGTGGTTTCGGATGTGTGGTATTACTATTGTGCATATGCTGTATATGTTGTACATGTTTCACCTGTGATGTTCGATGCACGTGGTGTGGTGTATATTTAGTGTGTGTATAGTTGATTATGTAATGTTATGTACATGGTGTAGTACAAACTGCAATGTATGAATGTTGCATATTCAGTGCTTGGTATAGATGGTTCTATGTACATGTTGGATATACGGTGTTGTGTACATATTGCATTTTGTGCATGATGGATATGCGGTGTTGTATGCATATGCTGCTCTGATCGTGTTGGATATGCGATGTTGTGTACAAAAGATGCTATGTACATGTTGTATATGCAGTGCTATGTACATGTGGTGTTGTGTGCATGTTGTACATGTTGTGCTATGTAAATATGGTGTGGTGTGCATGATTATACAAGTGATGTTGTGTGCATGTGGTGCTCTGTATATGTTGCACAAGTGGTGTTGTGTGTAGGTAGTGCTATGTACATGTCTTGCATGTGGTGTTGTGTACATGTCGTGTGTGTGGTATTGTGTACATGTGGTATTTTGTACACGTTGACCAATGGTGTAGTGTAAATATGGCATTTTGTACACATTGTGCAAGTGGTGTCGTGTACATGAGATGCAATGGACACATTGTGCAGGTGGTGCTTGGTACATTTGGTACTGGTGTACGCATGGGATTGAGTGCATGTCATACATGTTATTTTGTAGGAATGCGTCATTATGTATGTGCATTATGTAGTCATGGTATCGTGACATATGCATTCATTATGTTTCACTCTAGACAGGTATTTGTGTTATGTTGTACATCAGGTGTAGGTGCCTGTATTGTGTTGTACACCGGATGTAGGTGTATGTTTATGTTTTGCTTTATGGTGTTGTATGACGTGTGTGGTTGTATGTGTGTGATGCACACTATGCGTATGTGTACCTGGTGGAGAAGAAGGCACTAGGTGTTCGCTGGATTTGGCAACTGGTTTGGTGTGTGTACAAAAGAACAAAGGCAGAAGTAAGGATAGATGAAGGATAAGTATCATTATTGTATTTCAGTTTTACTATGCATATGATCTATTATTTTAGTTTATGATGATTACATGTGATCTCTGATCTTAGTTTATGATGGTTACATTTGATTTATGATTTTGATGGTTATGCTTCTATACATGTTGATTTGGCCAAATAGGCTAGTTTGACATGTTGTGACAGGTAGTGAACAAGATTGAAAATGTACCTTATTGACGGGTGATCCAGATCTTGGGGGAGGCCCCTAAGATCTAAAAAATTGAAATGGATCTTGGGGGGAGGCCCCCAAGGTATGAAAAATTCAAATGGACCTTGGGGGGAGGCCCTCAAGATTTGAAAAATTGCAATGCCAGAAAGAAAATGAGAGAACACACAGTAAATAAAACCACAAAGAAACATTTTATTAAAACAGAGAAAAATTGTAAAAGCTACATTGTGGTGGATAATCTATCCTTTTACAAAATGTAACTTGTTACTTATAGCCTTTTCCGGTTAAAATACCATGGGTAAATTCCATGGGTGAATGAATACCATTGGTGGATGTCACAACACCATGGGAAAATACCATGG
Organism: Pinus tabuliformis; assembly: GCA_031772625.1. Lineage (NCBI taxonomy): Eukaryota > Viridiplantae > Streptophyta > Pinopsida > Pinales > Pinaceae > Pinus > Pinus tabuliformis. The sequence goes on along the minus strand of CM062811.1, from coordinate 663,811,556 downwards.
GTTAATGAATACCATGGGTGGATGTCACTTACAATACCATGGGTGGATGTCACTTACAATACCATGGTTGGATGCCACTTATGATACCATGGGTGGATGAATAACATGGGTTGATGCCATTTTCCATTCGGATCATTCCTCCCTCCTTAGGAAGCAATGGTCCCCATTGTGTGAAGTTCCCTCCTGTGAAGCCTTTGTTGAATATGAAGAGCCACTTAAGAGAAGGGTTTTATGTTGTTAACCCATAACCATGATGAACGAAGATCTAAGGATAAAGATACCCTGTAATGCTTGTGATCAACTGTGATACTGACAGTGTGTGGCCTAGCAAATGGACTTCGATGAATTTTGGGTTTGTGGATGACCCATAACCATCACAAATGAAGATCTGATCTTGGGGGAGGCCCCCAAGATCTGAAAAATTGAAATGAATCTTGGGGGGAGGCCACTAAGATCTGAAAAATTGCAATTCCAGAAAGAAAATGAGAGAACACACAATAAATAAAACCACAAAGAAACGTTTTATTAAATAGAGAAAAACTATAAAATCTACATTGTGGTGGATAATATGTCCTTTTACAAAAGGTGACTTGTTACTTATAGCCTTTTTCAGTTACAATACCATGGGTGGATGTCACAATACCATGGGAAAATACCATGGATGAATGAATACCATGGGTGGATGTCATTTACAATACCATGGGTGGATGCCACTTACAATACCATGGGTAAATTCCATGGGTGGATGCAACTTACAATACCATGGATAAATTCCATGGGTGGATGAATAACATGGGTGGACGAATAACATGGGTGGATGAATACCATAGGTTGATGCCATTTCCATTTGGATCAATGGGCCACCAATGAGGTAATATTATAAGTTATTTCAATTTATTTTGAATCTAATGGAAATTATGTGTTTGGAACAGAAATGCATGAACATGCTCAGTTGCATGGTTGAAATCAAATGCAAGAATTAGCAATGATAATAAAAGTAAATGGAAAATGCAGTAGTATGTTAGTAAAACATTTAGGAACAGTGCCATCATGGGGCATGGGTAGCCAATAGCGTACATTTATTTCCACGAGTATGCTATGACCAATATGATGATTTTGAGGCAGGGATATGCCTTGGTTTTTGTATCTCCCGTATGAGGAAGCCTTTCAAAGGGATAGATTGTCTGAGATGTGGGTTCCAGTGGAACTTGGTAGGTGAGTGATTGGATAGAAGGGGTGACCAAATTTCCCGAGGGACTGTGTAGCAAAGAAGGGAAGGTCATGGATGGATATGTTTTGGTCATTAGCATTGCCATATGTAATCAGATGCACATTAGGAGTGCGCCCTGGAACAATGAGCTGGTAACTATTCACTGAGAGGAAAAGTGGCGCAGGATTATAGCGTTGGACATTGGATGAACATTTGACTTTGCAGTGGATTTTGGACTTCCTGGGAAGGAGGTGAATCATGGTATTAATTTGAGGGTGGAGGTGTGATCCTATCGATTCCCTTGTTGCAAATGTAGACATCATATCCTCTTATTTTCTGGTTTCGCAAATGTGCATATGTGTATATCTGTGTATTATTGTAAATATTGTATCGAGATGGATTTATAAAGCTCCATAGACAATATGGTGATTTGTTGGTTGAAGAAAAAGTGCATGTGCATACGTGATTATTGTAAATACTATAATGAGCTGTGTTATAAAGCTCCACTATGCAGTATGTTGTCATGTTAGCATGATATTTTGTTTTACCAGATGGTATTTGTAAATACTGCAACGACGTGTGTTATAAAGCTCCATGGGAGGTATGTTTTGTTTTCAATAACCTTGTTGGTTATAGGTTTAATTGAACACCAAGGATAGTGTTCCCCTATGGGGGAGGGTTCTGTAACAACCCTAGTGAAAATTCCATGTAAAAATATATATAAGTCAATGGTGATAGGACACATATTCCAAGATGAATGGTGGGTAAAAAATCCTAATGGGTATTGATTTAGTTTATTATGGCTAAGGAAATTGGCAAAGGCAATGGAAAAGGCTTTGGAAAGGAATGAGGCATTTATTGGCATTTTACTTATGAAAATAATGGAAATTAGGAGAAAATGAAGCTGAAAGGTAATGGGTTGCATGTGAGGAGGAAATTGAAGGAAAATAATGGAAAATGAAGAAAATAGAGGCCTCGTTAATAAAAGGTTTCAAAGGATCAGTGGGCAGGACTTGGTCAATTCAGTGTTGGAGCTCTCTCTCATACTCTTGCATAATTAGAGTTTTCTTTGAGAACTCTTGGAGAGTGTGGTATACTTGGATGTTGGGAGAAAGAAAGTAAAGGAAGAATAGGAAAGAACAAGAAGGCATCGACATCAGCAACTACATCATATTTTCTTGCAGGTACTGAGCTGCATGTATAATTTCTTCACTAGTTTTGGCATGCATGGCACATGTGTTGTTTCTTGGTTGTGATTTTTCATTGGCATGGAGGATTTCCTAGATTTACAGTCGATTTCCTAGCCTTTCCTTTCCTGGATAGCCATGGTGATTATGGGCTTACTTTCATTGTTTGTTTTTGGTTGGTTCTCATGTTTCCTTAGCTTGGGTTGAGTTATTAGTCTTGGAAGCCCTAGTTGAACAAACACTTTGGAAGCCCTATAACAGCTTAGGTTGAGTTACTAGTCCTGGAAGCCTTGGTGGACAAATTCTCTGGAAGCCCTAGGTAAATTGAGTTACTAGTCATATAGTCCTTGGTTGGATAAACACTCTAGGAGCCCTGTATAAGCTGTGGGTTGAGTTACTAGTTCTAGAAGCCTTGGTTGGACAAATGCTCTGGAAGCCCTGAATGGCTTGGATGGAGACCAATTTGATGATGGTTTTGTGATGTCCGATTGTGAGGTGGAATGACTATTTGATGGGTTGAGGTGGATGGCCTTTGGAAGCCCTAGATTATTTTTCATTGATGTGTTCTATGAGATACCACATTCATGATTAGAATATGGAATGGGGGTGAATGGCCGAAGAGAGATTTGGCTGAGCTATTATATGGTCACGTGGAACGTGGTAGTCCCATTTCCAGTTGGTTTATCGCATTCATTAATGAGAAATTCATTCCCATGATTTTCATGTGTAAAGGTATTAATGTATATATGGATTTTTATGGTTGATTTGTTTATTGTCTTTTTGTTCCTACTATGTTGGTTATATGCACATTTTATGACAACAAATTTGTATGGATCTCAACATTTTTTTACTTGTATATGAATGGATAATGTGTCTATGACCTAATAGATGATAATTCAGCAAATGGCATGAGGGAAAAATGGTTCATAGCGATTCTCAGATAATTATCTGATCCCTACAATTAATTTTGTTGTTTACACATGTAGGTTACATGTCGATGATATGTTTGATGAAAATGCATGTCATGGCTAGTAGGGGTCTGGTTAAGGTCTTAATCAACTACTTATTTTTTCATCATTGTTTCCTTGTGCTTTACTTGATTCTGATCTTTCATTCCATTCTAGGCAGTGGCCTGGGTTCCGGGCCTGAAAAAAGTGGCTTAATTCTTGCGGTCACTAGCACAGAACTAGCAAGTTTGGTCCACAGTCACTGGTAGGCAGGTCTATGAGAGCGACTTTGGGTTTTTGGTCACTCCCTTTCCCAAAGCATGAGAGTGAATCTGACCTAAGAGACCTAATATAGCAGTGGGACCAAGGGATAGGCTATCTGAGTAGCTGACTTGTCTGCTAAGGGTTCTGTTGATGATGTTGGGTGAATGTATGTGATTTTTCATCAATTTTACTTCCTTGAGGTCGCATAGGATGTCGAATATGATAATAGTATCTTCTCATCTCATGTTTACCAAGTTGGAATATTTACTTTGGGTAGGGTTGAGAGGAGTGTGTCACAATATATAATTACAATGCTACCACACTAGTCTGAGTAGTGGAACATTAAGTCGCTACTTGCTCCTCCAAAGAAATATCGTCTCTCCTATGCCAAGCTAGAGAAGCGAAGAGTTCCAATCCTTAGAGTTCTTTTTCATGAGTTATGAGGGTGTATTTATAACAAATGAGGTGACTCTTTACCTCCCATGTGACTCTTGACGTCCCTCATGGCTCTTGAGCTTCTACTATGAATTTTAGGTTCTTATATGAACTTTGAGATTATTTATGACTTTAGAACTTCATAGTGACTCTTCATGTTCCTTGTGGGACCCTTGGTCTTCCACACATATTCATTTTCACATTTTCAAAAATATAATAATTACATTCCACGAATGATGTGGCAAGACTCATTGACATATATGACATTGTGATGACACTTGTACAAGGCATGACTTGAAAATGATGACATGGAACTCCATGATGATTTGGAAATTCTAATATGCTATCTTTTCTACTTTGACCTTGACTTATTCAATAAAGAAATGTTGTTTTGTTCTTGATATTTATCGTATTTATGCATTGATCCATGTTGTGATTTTCTTATAAATCTTACATTAATGCTCAATTTCTCATTTGCTTATATGATCTAACACATATATCATGAACATGCTTTCTGTTACTGGAATTGTATATGTTTTGGTTGGATAAGTTATAGGTTCTAAAGGCATCAGAAGGAGAAGAGGGTTTGGACCCTGCGGGATCGACCCCGAATGTAGGACCTCTGGGTAATACCACCTCTTCCCACTTCAGTAGTTTAAGCATTTAGGATGTTTGTCAACAACATTTCCTTATTGATGTAAGCTAAATGAAAGGTGGAAAAATACAACTTGAGTCTTCCTCCAGCTCCAAGCTGAACTGTCCTTTGGATTCGTCTTGTCCCGGCCTCAGCAGTCTTCCTCCATCGATACACACAAGAATGTCATAAGAGGGATGAAGGGAATCTTAAAAGAGGAAACAAAGGTTTCCTATAACTTGGGAGTGCAGGAGGCATAGGGATTTCGTCAAACTCGATTAAGGATCAATCAACTATAATATCAATATCTCATCCCTTCTCCCCTTAGGCCTTCCCATGGAGGTTTATTTATATTTCTCCAAATTATTTTTTTCAGTTGGGAAATAGTTGGACCACAAGCTATAGTAGGTGAGTAACAGGTAAAACCCATAATCTCCACCTGAATTTAAGGAGATTATTTATTTTTTAGTGTTTTAACACATATACGTGGGTTGGGTATATACTGACCCACATGTACATTCTTTTAACACAGGGAAAAGTAGCATATGGGAAGTAAAACACTGTTTTTTAGAATTTGGACCAAGTCTGGAAAGGAAGGGTTGCCCTAGGCCATGAGGGCTTCACTAGGGGAGAAATATCATAACATGTGGGTTCATATTGGGGGATATATATTGAGGTAAAAATGACATAATATATTGGGGGATATATAGGGGGTAAAGGGATTCTATAATTGCAGGTATAAAAAATGGAGCTCAAAGTTAATGAAAACAAATAAAGGGGTATAAAAAATATTAATGAAAAAATGGATACCTACAATATTTAGTGAAAGTAGTGTTTTTTTTAATTGGGAAGGTATATTGGGTACATATTGGTGGGGGGGGGGGGGGGGGGGGGGGGGGGGGGGGGGGGGGGGGTAAATTATATGATTTTTAGAGGTATTTTCCAATATGTAGTCAAATTATAGGTATTATTTAATATGACACAAACACACGTGATATGTCAGAGGTTCATTGAGTGAGGCCCCCGTGCCTTAGGCCATAAAGAGAGCATCAAATCTACCAAGAGTGGTAAATGGTGCTATAACAGATTCCCCCTAATATATAAGGTCAGAAGGGGTACGTGATGGATGAAATGTATTAAGTTTATAGAAGGAATCGTGCTGAGACCGAAGAGGAGTTCACCAGAATTCAGCTTGTCAAGCCAGTGAAAGAGATTAGAAATAAGCAGATCTATGAGGCGAGCATACCCATGCTTAGAGATAATAAAGCATGTCTACATGTCCAGTACAAAAGTGGATCCAATATGTATACAAGTATAAAGGAACTGCAAATACATAGTGGATCATCTGATCATATCCAGATACGTACATGTATTAATATCACATATAAATAAATGATCAATGATGCTGAAGTAGAAAGCTGATCACTGAAGTCATAAATCTGATCCAAAGAGTACCATGTCAAAATGGTGGAATAAATGGTGTTACACGCAACTCGGGTTCCATCATATAAGATGTCATTATAAGGAACTAAAACATATAAGGTGGATGGTGTCAACTAGAAGAATAAGGAGCAACTGACAAGTAAACCAAGAAATGCTTATGCAAACTTGAGGTCTTCACTGACCATTGCGGTACATTTCTACACAATGGGAATAAATGATCTGAAGTTGACCATGTGAGAAATCGTTTGATTACCGGTCATTGATGTATACCATTAACAAATGAAAGACTACTCACCAATAATGATGATGAGTTTCAAGGTACCTAGTACAATCTAACAAGTGCGAACAAATGAGATGCATTCGAACACTTGGAAGAATCTATCAATCAAGGGACAATGATGTTTTCCCATTGTCACTAGCGAAGGAGTCTGCCACTGATGACTACAAACGCTAAGGTACTTCCAAATGGACTCTAGATCTTGTTCCCAGAGTAATGAGTTGAAGTCGATCGGAAACAATATGCTAGAAGGAATGAATTAAGGCATCCTTCATCAATCTAGCGCGAGTGTAACCCGCAGGCCAATAATGTGGAAGGAATCAGATAAATAAAGATGTAGTAACCCAACCGAAGCATGTTTTTGACATACAAAAGATGTAGCTAGCACACGATAGAAATGCTCTGAACCAACCAGTAATGAAAGCTAACACAAAGGTGAAGAATCCACCAATAGGGTCAAATGGAAACCAAGGTACTGCACGAATCCCAATGTGTGATAATGAAAACCTGACATCGAACACTAGGGAAACCAATCAGTCAAAGACCCATGATACTGATCGATGTTGAGCACAAGGTGACCTATCAATAATGAAAATAGGGCCATGGTACAACTGTAGATCTTCTCTTAGAGATATTTGTTATAATTGATAAGAGCAAGATGCGCCAGCAAGAAGTCAATGGAGACCATCTCAAACTAGCATGAGCAAAGGACCAAATAGTTGATGTGATAATGAACATGACTCTGACAACCAGGGATGGCCGATTGAAAAATAGTTTAAGAGACACCACAGAAAGGCCGACTCGGGTTTACTTCCCTTGAACAAAATCACAACTCAAATGCGACTACATGGCAGCATACGATAACTTTATATAAGTTTGTCATGTAGGAGGTATAAGAAAACTCTCCATATGATTGGAAGAGATAACCAATCAGAGGAGTATTGACTCAATAACAAGGTTAAGGCTCTCCTAAGTCAAACTAAAATGCATCCCAATGGAGGAAAGACTTATTTTTTGAGTGCTTTGTTCAAGGGCAACACAACTGACTCCAACTGCCATCAATGATGGAAATAATGTCCCGTTCCCACTCTTTTTGGGATATATAATTTTTTTGTCTTTTTCATATTCACAAAGCCTTAAAAAGAATAAAATAATGCTACAATATAGTGGAAAGAATGAGTGTCCAAATACAGATGTGCTAGTTCCGAGGAGGGGAACATTCCTATGCTTAACACAAGGTGACAAAATTGGTCAAAGACACTCAAAGGAATGTTCTTTCCACAAGTAAAAAGGTGTGCCAATTTGCAGATGCTAAGTGATTGCAAGGTTTATTTTGTAGAAAACATGGTCAAAAGGTGGCTAAAACACAAGTCCAAATGAAGCTGGCTCAATGCCAAAAGGTACAAATGGTCAACATTTAATTTAGTAGTACAACTCAACACAAAGGAGCCTCTAGGGTCTAAAGCTAGAAAAATAGTGAAGAAGAAAGAGAATGAGTCTTCAACACAAAAGTCATGGTGGGACTAAAGAGGACTCCTGAGCCTACGCATTATAGCAGCATGGGCAACGTATGATAGTGAGGATCTAACTAATATTCCCATGTAAAGTTTGGCTCTACCATAATATTGTGATTTGATAAGTTAGCGAGTGAAAATGGTTTTATAATCAAGACATGATGGGGTCGACTCCATGGAAAAAATATCGCAGTATGGAGGCTAGTATGAAAAATGTAGAGAAAAATGATATTCACTAACCTATATGCCAAGAAGAAAACGATACTTGCCATGACGGGTCTGTAGTCATGTAACCGAAGCAATTTCTCAAACAATCTCCAAGTATCCTTCAAAAACAACCCATCCCAGCACTCCAAGCCAAAAGTCAAAAAGTCCACAAAAAGAGAAATAAAATTTAGAAAAAGTAATTTTCATTTGTCAACCTATATAAGGAATTTTTTACTCACAATTTCTCATTTTTGTTTTGAGAAATTGGGTGAAGGAGCTGTGGAAAAAAAACAAAGCAAGCTTCCTCCATCAAATTCAACCATTCAAACTTATTCTAATCTTCCAGGTAACCTTCTAATTGAACTTTTGACATGTTTTAATTCTTTTCAGATGTTTTGTCTCAAATTTGATTGTGGGAAATTATTTTTTAAATTTTTGCTTTGTGTACACGTGAGATCAATACATGTGATCCACGTATAGGAAATCCCTATATGCGACTGTGTTAATAATGAACCCACATGTGCACGCATTCAAAATTGAAAAGCACGGTTTCAATGATTCAAAACATCATTTTTATCTGTAGGATGTCGATTAGTTGGCATGAAAGAGAGCATAGTGCAATTGATAATCAAGTAATGGACGATCAAAATGCATTATATGCCATATGAGGATGCAAATTGTTAAAATTCTTCAAAATGCCAAATATGAAGGCAAATACCAGGTTTCTTGAGATGTTAATCCACTACTGGAGTGTAGAAGAAGATGCTTTTGTGATTGATCAGATGCCCCTGAGGATTGAAATAGAGGATATTTATTTCATTATAGGTCTTTCCCGGAGGGGGGAGAGAGTCCACTCAACTAGAAGGACAATAGGTAGTCTTAGTGTAGAAGACTACGTCTGGATATATTGTCCTGGAAACAATGAAAAGATTGGAGGCCAAATTCCAATCAAGCATGTAGAGAGTTTATCACTGAGAATATTGCTTTTTACCATAGCCAGGGTAAATGGTTCTGCTACTCTACATTAGGCTTTGCGTGTTTCAATGAGTCTTGCAGTGGATTGTCTCACTACAATCTTCAATTGGTGCACACCTCTGCTAGCCAATATGAAAAAACAACTTACTTCTATCCAGAAGGGTCAGATAAAGAACTTTGGATATGGAACCATATTGTGTTCCTTCTTCTTTGAGAGAGTACCTGGGCTTCGTCCCAAGGTATTATCCACCATCAGCAGCCCAAGAGATCCACAGATGGGCAGGTGGGCTAACTTAATGAAACGACTAGGGGGCGGTGAGGTCCCTAGGACTACATTTGATGATGAGTTTTTCCTTTGGTGGGAACAACAGGTCATTGCAGTCAAAGAATACCCTTATGCCAGAATGGATTTCAGAGGAGATCTGGATCTGGTGTTGCCACCAGATGTAGCATGGGGTGCCATAGGTATAAATGATTTTTAATTTTTGAATTTTAAGATTTTTTTGGATTTTAAAATGAACTAAAAATAATCTTTTTGATGAGACAAAACACTTACAAAATTATTGATCATGACATAAATGTTGGATCAATGAGACCTGATGGTCTTTCTCCACACAGGCGTCATGGGAGAGATGACGAAGGGGCCACAACAGAGACTGAGAGGACCCTCCATGCAGTCCATAGAAACTTGGTGAGGTTAAAGCACCATGTACCTATGGTGGCTATAGAGGACCTACCAGAGGAGATGCAATGACATGTGGTGGGAGTACCACGGGATTGGGTGTGACTATTTCAGTGGGTGGCCAATGCCATCATTTTCTTTCTTTCCGCTCATCTTGAGCAGGATCGCTAGATAGATGATCAAATCTTTTTTTATTAGACATGATGATGGGCATAAGCCCTAATTTTGTAGGACATTTTGTCCTAATTTTGTATATTATTTTGGACACAAAACTCTATCTATATACAGACGGTTTATCATGATGATCATATATATACAGATGATACTTCGATTATTTTTTATGTTTTAATGTGATGAATGATTTATATGCCAATCCAATGCTTGATTAGTGATAGAATCTGCTAATGAATTTTCTAATCGTGGAATATGAACAAATGTGATATAAACAAATGATCTTTGTAATAAATGCACTCTCAGAAATTGGTGATATAAATAAGGGTCTCTCACACGATAGATGTTATTCAGTTGAGATACCACCAGTTGTGAATCCAAATAAACTACTAATGAATCAATATCAAGAGATATTGCCTCAAATAGTAAATTAATAATAGCAGTATATTCGGCAATATTATTTGAAGTGGGCTTGATACATACTCCTCTCGAAACCAACAACTGGCTAGATGGATAATAAATCACCCAAGCCATGGAAGCAAGGTTTCGGGTGTGTCTACTGGCACTATTGGCGAACCCTATATATATCAAATCGTCCATCAATACTTGCCAAAGATCAAAAATATCGACATCACTAAAACCGATAGATAGATATGTATAACGATACAATATATACAATCAAGTAAATGCTAGGCCAAAGCCTAAGAAAAGTACTTCTTAAGGTAGAGCCCATTTCTAGGCTCTACCAACTTGTTTCCTTCAAAATAAATCAATTCATAAGCTCCATTTTTCAAAACTTTTTTGACAATGAAGGGATTGTACCAAATAGATTTAAACTTTCCTACCCCTAAGAAATATTTGTCTTGATTGTAGACTAGGACAAGGTCACCTTCAGAAAATTTTTTAGGATGGATAGCTTTATCGTATTGAGTTTTTACCCTCCTCTTATGAGCTTCATTGATTATGGCGGCATCTCGACGCTGCTCATCAAGATGTTCCAAATGAACGAGGTGTTCTTCGAGACTAGAAGTATCGGGAAGAAGTTCAACATCTAGTTTAAGGGAAGGAATTTCACATTCCACAAGAAAAATGGATTCCAACCCATAAACTGTTGGCATTATGAGACAAGGGTTGTCCTTGATGGCAAATCACACAGATGACAGATCATAGTGCAGCAGGTCAGTAGCAAGGAATTGATGATCAGACTACAAGAATGAAGAGAGAAAAGTATATACGCAGGTTCACTAATGCAAAGCCGCGTATACACGCGGGTTATACATTCCAAAGACGCGTATGCATATACACGCACTTTCACGCAAGGAAAAGCGCGTACATGTGGGAGAACTTATTTTTGGTCCATGGTATTTAGTCCTTGGTATTTGAACCTATGGTTTTGGACCATGGTATCTCGTCAGAAGTGTTGATCCCAAGTATTGGGTCCATGGTATTGATTTGTTATGGTTTTGGACCATGGTATTGAGTAAGGCCTAAGACTATAAAAGGAGAAGAAGATCATTAGGCAAGTGTATGGAAAAAGTCTTGAATATTTGATGAAGTATGAGATCCAGTATGCAGGTTATGGGTTTATGATGCATTGCTTGATCTAAGCTAAGGAGGAATCTCAACGGTTGATGGAGAACAAGATCTAAGGATAGATCGGGATCTAATGGCTTGGAATGAATCATCTCTATACGGTTTGATCTTGTTTAGTCTAGATCTGTATATTGATGCATGTAATGTTTTGTAAATGTTATGATTTGGGTATAACTGATGTCTGGAACAGCTACAAAGCTCTGAGTTAATATTTGCAGATGTGTACGCGGGTTAGCTTTGGTAAAAGTGCATATGTACACGAGTTTGGTTCATCGTAGTAGCATATACATTATGAAGTATGATATTTGAAGTTGCAGTTGGGTCTGATTGTTATTGTAGAGTTATGTTTTCTGCTCTGTGTTCTGGTGACTGTGTTATTGAAAGGGTTTCAGTGTTTTAGTGATCAGAGATTGATGATGCTAGTATTGATTGATTTTGTGCTTCAATGATATTGATGGGTCCAGTATGAAAATTGGATGAAATGTGGCCTTCAGATTATTGTGTTGTGCTTCAGGAGTATCCAGTCTAAAAATGTATGAAATGTGGCATCTGGAGGAAGAAAGAGAAGATGGTAGCCTTCTGTAGGTCGGCACCTACGTACTAGTACATCAGCTAGTACAACAGCAAAGGGGGTGGTAGCTCCCTTCCAGTAGCAGCTGGAGAACAAGTAAAGGTTGGAGAATTTCAGTAGGCCAGAACCTACGTACTAGTAAATGGATAGGCTAGTACAAGAGCTAAGGGGGTTGTAGCTCCCTTCCAGGAGAGTCTGGAGAATGAGAGAAGGTTGTAGCCTTCTGCAGGTAGACACCTGTGTACTAGTATAAGACTGTACCAGTACAAAAATATTGTAAAATGAAGTTTCTTATTAAAAGAAGATAGAGATGACTTGCAGCAGGTGGTTTTCACCCACATTAGGTTTCCACCTTATATCATGGTGTTCATGTGTGCTTCTTGTGTGTGATGATCTATTCTGTTTTACTGCACCTACTTACTGTTCATATGGTTAATTAAGTTCTGATGCACTACATTTAATGGAATAACTGAATCATAAGTATTTTGGATATACGCTAGTTGCATTAGACACAGTTGTGTATACACGCGGGTTCTATTAACTGAAGTAGCGTATACGTATCTAAGTATGGAAATGAAAAAGTTTTATTGATTTGATAATACTAATTCACCCCCCCTCTCAGTATTATTTCCAATAATTGGTATCAGAGCAGGTCCTTTTGTTGAAGCTTGATCGCTTGAAGGAGATCCGTAGAACAATGGGAAAGAAGCTCAAGAAGAAAGCACCTAAGAAGAAGAAGACATCTCAGAAAGACTATGACAGTGGGAGAATTGATTGGGGAATATGTGGAAGAAGCACTTCAGATTCAGAATCACTTCAGAATGAAGATGAACAAGAACTGTCAGGTATGAATTTGTTATCCTCTGGTGATACAGTTATCTATCCATTTGAAGATGATGAAAGTGATAATGAAACAACTGAAGTTGCGCTTATGGGTGAGCAAGAAAGATATCAAATAGAGGCAGAATTTAAAAGGCTTACAGACAAAATTAGAGATCAACAAGATCTGTTGAACAAAAGGGAATGTGCCTTCAAAGAAGAATCTACCAAACTAAAAGCTCAACTAGAGGAAGGAAACAAGGTAAGGAAGCTATTCAAGGAAAAATGTCAAAAGTTGCAGGATGAAGTGACATCATTAAGACACGAAGTGGATGAAAGGAGCACAACAATCAAGAAACTCAGAGATAGATCCAGTTACTATGAAAGTCTTGAAGCTAATATTCTCTCGCTAAAAGAAGATCTTGAAGAATCAAATAAGCAGAATAAAGAACTACTCCAAGCTCTTGAAAAACAAGGAAACAAAGTTCTTGAATTAAGACATCAGTTGGAAGAAGGAAGAAAAGCTGAAGGAATCATGAAGAAGCAGTATCTTGAAAAGGAAGAGCAACACCAAGTTGAGGTAAATATTCTAAATGATAAATTAGAAGAAAAGGATAAGCTCTTATGATTTCAAGATAGTACTAAGATCTTGGATGATATTCTTAGTAGTCAAAGGTCTCCTGCTATCAAAACTGGTCTTGGCTTTCATGAATTTGTTAAAGGTGAATCTAGTTCACAAAATAAGACAAGGAACTCTAATGCAAAATCTGAAATGCTCGACAAGGAGATGAGAGGGAAATCCCATCAACAACCAAGGAAAGGAATTCTTCAAAGAAAATCTTTTACTCCTTCGATGAATAATGCTGAATGTTATGTATGTCATAATATTGGACATGTTGCAGCGAGATGCAGAAGTAGAATGGTTCAAGACCATCACACAGAAAGCTCATCACGTTCCAAGTACTTTAAGGGATAATGTTTTACTTGCAATATGCTTGGTCACAAAGCTGTTGATTGCTACAGAAGAAATATGAAATATATGATATGTTATGCATGCAACAAGCTTGGACGTATAGCTAAGGAATGAAAGAACAAAGTACGGGCACCATACCAAAAGGAGAAAATATCATCACATTTGAAGATATGGAAGAAGAAGGAAGTACAGTCAGAAAGATGTGGCACAACACCATATACAGACATAACAGACTCAGGGGGAGCTGAAAGTGTAAAAATTCAGTGTCCTAAATCTCATATGCACATTTCATAAAGGGAAGTCGCGTATATACGTGAGTTAGACACTACACAGTTGCGTATATGTCAGTCTGAGGAAAAGCAGAAGGGACAGGCTCAGAAAAAGGGTCTGATATGATTCAATCTATTATTTGCTCTGTTTGATAATGGTTACAATCTGCTAATGATGTGTGGAAATGTCTTGATACTCATAAGATGTTTAGAAGTGTTTTTGATCCTAACTTGATGATGATGATGTCGTGATACTTCTTGCTGATATATGCATGATCAGATCTGACAGTAAACAGATGGCACAGGTTCAAGGGGAGTTTATGTTTTGAATAATGCATTGTTGGCATTATGGTTAGTAGTCCTTGGTGATGATGCTTATATGGCTAAATGATATATCTTGCTATGATATGGTTATGAGTTATCCATGACAAAATCTCATATGATTCTTGGGGTTACATAGTTGATGTTCAGATCAGATTTGTGGTTGATTCTCTGATGATGCATATATGGTGTTTACATGGTGATCTTCATAAGGATAAGGAGAAGTACAAAGCTTGAATACACATCTTCTTTACTTGATGATGAGTTACTCATATGTTGCTGTCATCATATGCATAAAGATCATATAATACAGTTATGATGCAGGTTTCCTATAATTCTTGGCGCTCATGTGGATGAGGATTGTTGTTGTTGATGATATCAAGAAGTCTTGTCTTGAGCTCTAGATACATAGTGCTATATACAATATGCTGGATACATGGAGTTGCATTGTTGGAGATATGATATGATGATAGGTTGATACTCACATATGTTGATTGATTATTATCAGATAGGGGATATTCCCGTGTAATGTTACATGGATGGTCATGCAGATCTTGATGATGAGATGACTATGGTGTTTTACACATATGATATAATGTGAATGATTTTATGATGATGTTCAAAAGGATGAGTTGATATCTATATGCAGACATACCTTGTTATAGGACATTTACAGATTGTTGATCTGGAAGTGGTTGTATGCGAGTTTCATGAGGAGGATCTGCGTATATACACCTGTTTCTGTGGATACAGTCATGTATATGTTGATTAGAAGGAAATCAGTGGGCCAAACTTAGGATGAGAAGAGTCTGATATGGGCCTGACAGAGACCATCTGGCACAGATGGAACAGGTGCAGAAGGAGAACATGATTGCTGGTCTGGATACTGCTGATGATAGTTGCTGATGACTATCATACTCTTGATATTTGGTCTCTATGTCATGTATTTCTTTTATTATCAAGGTCATGTAACGGCCTGTGTTGATTTCCCCACTATGCCTGGGATGAATGATGTTATACTCTTGTATTATCATGTGTAAACTTTTGGTATATCCCCACTTTGATGGGAGATGGATGTATGCATGAGTCCTTGGTGATAGGAAGGTCATTTATGATGTATAGAGTCATATTCTTCTTGTAGAACATCTTTTTGCAGACCTTGCTTACAGTCAGGGGGAGCATGAATGGCACACTTCAGCAGATCAGAGACTTCAGCATGTACTCAGAGGGAGCATGGTCAGATTGGTACACCTTGGTATATACAAAGGGGGAGCTCATTCAGAGATTTCAATAGGTACTCAGGGGGAGTATGGATAGCGAAATGTCTATCAAGGAAAGAGAATATCTTGGTCCGCCCTTTGCCCTTGATGTCAAAGGGGGAGAGTGATTTGGTGTTGTTGCCATCAAGTCCAAAGGGAGAGATTGTTGGTATTATGATGCATGAGTTGTACTTCATGGCAACCCACTCGTAGAAGAACATCTCTCTTATTTATAACTAGATGAATCTACAGAAGAGATATCAGATGTGACTGAATGCATGGGATGCCAGACAACTCAAAGGAATCAGATGACAGTTCTCATTATGACAAGTTAGCTTTGCCATCAAGTCCAAAGGGGGAGATTGTTGGCATTATGAGACAAGGGTTTTCTTTGATGGAAAATCACACAGATGACAGATCATAGTGCAGCAAGTCAGTAGCAAGGAATTTATGATCAAACTACAAGAATAAAGAGAGAAAAGTATATACGCAGGTTCACTAACGCAAAGCCGCATATACACGCGGGTTATATGTTCCAAACACACGTATGCGTATACACGCACTTTCACGCAAGGAAAAGCACGTACATGTGGGAGAACTTATTTTTGGTCTGTGGTATTTAGTCCTTGGTACTTGAACCTATGGTTTTGGACCATGGTATCTTGTCAGAAGTGTTGATCCCAAGTATTGGGTCCATGGTATTGATTTTTTATGGTTTTGGACCATGGTATTGAGTAAGGCCTAAGACTATAAAAGGAGAAGAAGATCATTAGGCAAGTGTATGGAAAAAGTCTTGAATATCTGATGAAGTATGAGATCCAGTATGCAAGTTATGGGTTTATGATGCATTGCTTGATCTAAGCTAAGGAGGAATCTCAATAGTTGATGGAGAACAAGATCTAAGGATAGATCGGGATCTAATGGCTTGGAATGAATCATCTCTATACGGTTTGATCTTGTTTAGTCTAGATCTATATACTGATGCATGTAATGTTCTGTAAATGTTATGATTTGGGTATGACTGATGTTTGGAACAGCTGCAAAGCTCTGAGTTAATATTTGCAGATGTGTACACGGGTTAGCTTTGGTAAAAGCACGTATGTACACGGGTTTGGTTCATCGTAGTAGTGTATACATTATGAAGTATGATATTTGAAGTTGCAGTTGGGTCTGATTGTTATTGCAGAGTTCTGTTGTCTGCTCTGTGTTCTAGTGACTGTGTTGTTGACAGGGTTTCAGTGTTTCAGTGATTCAGAGATTGATGATGCTAGTATTGATTGATTTTGTGCTTCAATGATATTGATGGGTCTAGTATGAAAATTGGATGAAATGTGGCCTTCAGATTATTGTTTTGTGCTTCAGGAGTATCCAGTCTGAAAATGTATGAAACGTGGTACCTGGAGGAAGAAAGAGAAGGTGGTAGCCTTCTATAGGTCGGCACCTATGTACTAGTACATCAGCTAGTACAAGAGAAAACGGGGTGGTAGCTCCCTTCCAATAGCAGCTGGAGAAAGAGTAAAGGTTGGAGCATTTCAGTAGGCCAGCACCTACGTACTAGTAAATGGATCGGCTAGAACAAGAGCTAAGGGGCTTGTAGCTCCCTTCCAGGAGAGTCTGGAGAACGAGAGAAGGTTGTAGCCTTCTGTAGGTAGAAGCCTGTGTACTGGTATAAGACTGCACCAAAACAAAAATATTGTAAAATGAAGTTTCTTATTAAAATAAGATAGAGACGACTTGCAGCAGGTGGTTTTCACCCACATTGGGTTTCCACCTTATATCATGGTGTTTGTGTGTGCTTCTTGTGTGTGATGATCTGTTCTATTTTACTGCACCTGCTTACTGTTCATATGTTTAATTAAGTTCTGATGCACTAACTAAAGATCAACATTTAATGGATTAACTGAATCATAAGTATTCTGGATATACACTAGTTGCATTAGACACAATTGCGTATACACACGGGTTCTATTAACTAAAGTAGCGCATATGTATCTAAGTATGGAAATGAAAAAGTTTTATTGATCCCCTCCTCTCAGTATTATTTCCAACATAAACTAGTTGAAAGGGAGCGAAACATGTGGCAGTCTTAACTAACATTCGGTATGCCCAAAGTTCCAGATATAACATGATGTGCTAATTGGATCTAGCTTTGTTAATCATCCTTTGTAGGATGATTTTGAGGGATTTGTTCACGGCTTCGACCTGCCCATTGGCCTGAGGATAATATGGAGATGAATACTCCTGTCGGAAACACAACTTGAGAGCCAATTCAAACATCATTTGATTTTGGAAATGACTACCATGGTCAGTGACAATCTCTTTAGGAATACCAAACTGGGAAATA
This sequence comes from Pinus tabuliformis, assembly GCA_031772625.1. Lineage (NCBI taxonomy): Eukaryota > Viridiplantae > Streptophyta > Pinopsida > Pinales > Pinaceae > Pinus > Pinus tabuliformis. Next base: position 663,793,461 of record CM062811.1, on the reverse strand, counting down.
ACTTAATTGAAGAGAAACAAGGTTGTTGTTTCACCATCATTCTTGAAAGTAGGCATAACCTCAGCCCACTTAGTAAACTAGTCTACAACTACTATGATATACTTGTGATTTCCTACCGAAGGTGGATTACAAGTAGTAAAATCAATACCCCACTTCGTGAAAGGACCGACGGTGATCACAGGGAAAAGCGGAGCTGGATGTGCACGCATTTTCCAAGTATAAACCTGATAGGGATGGAATCTCTTGACTGCTTCAATACAATCTTTGAAGATCGAAGGCCAAAAGTAGCCTACACACAAATATTTTTGGGTTATTGCAAGCCCAGATAGATGACCACCACAAGCTCCACTGTGGCAATCATTAAGCACAGACTCAGCTTCTTCTAAGGTTAAACAACATCTAAGGATTGAATCAACCCCATGATGATATAAAGTGTCACCTATAATAATATAGCTTTTAGCAAGGTGACGTAATTTTCTACATTCATCCTTGGAAAAAGAGAGTGGAAACTTTGAAGTTTGGAGATATATAATAATATCCCCATACCAAGGATCTTGCGAGGAAATAAGAAACAGATGTTCATCAGGAAATTTTTTCTCATAAACAATTTCTTCCTCACAAGGCAACTTTGAGATCAACTTTGCAAATAATAAAGATTTCTTATACTTAGACGACATGAATACGAGGTCGAATTCTTGTAAAATGACAATCCATATATTACACTTGCCTACTGAGAAAAAACTGAAATGGATTCACGGTAGCTAAGACGAAAATTTTCCGAAGTAGAATATAATGTCTAAGCCATTGGACAGCATGGAAAGCTACCAAAGCTAGTTTCTCAATGGAAGAATATCATAGTTCAAGACCTAATAAGCCTCAACTCAGATAGTAGATTATATGCTCACATAAGGCATCATCTTCCTAAACCAGAACCATACCAATAGTTGATTCTATTGCTACGAGATACAAAAGGAAATCTCTACTATAATCAGGTGGACTCAACAAAGGAGTAGAGTTTAATGCTTTTTTCAAAGCATCAAAAGAGTGTTGCACAAAATAGTCCCATAGAAATGGGACCCCTTTCTTAAGCAATCTCATAAATCCTTTTGTGATCTCGGCATAATTGGCTATAAATCTCCTCAAGAAATTTTCTTTTCCTTGGAGACTCTGAAGTTGACGTATAGAGGACGGGGGAGGCAACTGAAGTATTGCCTCAACCTTGAAGGGATCTACACGAATCCCCTCAGTCGACATGATGAATCCCAACAACCAACCGGATGTGATGGCAAAAACACACTTATTCAAATTCAACCAGATTTTATAAAAATGACATCGTTCAAAAATCAATCAAAGATGTTTAGGATGATCTATTCTCTTTCAAGAACGAGCAACTAAATCATCTAAATAAGCTTCGATAATGTGCTTGATATCGTGAAAAGCATATGACATGGCCCGCTGAAAAGTAGCTCCAACATTTTTTAGGCCAAAAGGCATCTTTTTATACGCAAATGTACCCCAGGGACAAATAAAATTTGTCTTATGCTAATCTTCTGGACGGATAGTAATTTGATTATAACCAGAAAATCCATCCATAAATGAGAAAATTTCATTACCCGCACATTCATCAATAATCTGATCAATAAAGGGTGTGGGGTAATTGTCCTTAGGACAAGCCTTATTTAGGTCCCTAAAGTCAATGCATACACGGATCGTTCCTTTCTTTTTTTCTACGGGGACTAGATTAGAGACCCACTCAATTAAGGGAACGAGGTATATGAAACCTGCCTTAAGAAACTTCTCAACTTCAGCTTTGATAGCTACTACTTTTCTAGGGTTTACCGGTCGAAGTTTCTGATGAATAGGTTTTGCATTTTCGTACGTCTTGATCTCATGCTGGACTATAGATGGATCTATCCCAGGCATTTCCTCATAAGACCAAGCAAACACATCTCGAAACTCTTTAAAGAGATTGGTATAAGTTTGAATTTCTTCAAGGGAACAGTCAACTCCAATGAAGACATTTTCAATGATGTTGGGATTCCTAGAGATGTTCACTGGAACAATTTGTGAAATAACAAACATGTTACCTTCGGCAGAAAACTGTGCTAGAGCCAAAGGGTTTAAAACTGCATGAACATCACTAGCAGATGAAGAACTGGACAAAATTGATTCAACTTCTCACAAATGAGGGAGGAAATATGAACGATGATGTAAATCATTCCATGGTATTTCCACACCCGTCATTGCTTCTAGAATTTCTTCTTCAAATGGAAAGATAGTATCTAAGAAATCCAGAGCATAAGTCGAATCTAGATTCCAAGCTGGAGCCACATCCACATCCAGATCTTCTGGTGAGAAAGGAGTAAGATCAGAGTTTGCAGTGTTAACAATAGTTTGATAAGAAATTTCAGTTGTATACATAAGACATGCCATTCCACCTACCTACTCCTCATCTAATGTGGTGGTAGATAAGAGTAAGGGCCAAGGATCCGAAAAATAATGAGTTCTAAAGAGCTCTCTTCGAGAAGGTGCCTTGGAGGATGAAATAACATTAATTCTAGCTATAAGAGCAGGAAAATCAAAGGTATCCATTAAGGAAGAGTACATTCTATTGGGTAGTGGATCCCCCATGTACTAGTTTTGGGGCTTAAAGTCCACAATTTTGGATAGAAATATGGTAAAGGCTCCGTGAAGTGATGAGCACCAAAAATGGGTAACTTATTGGGCTCATTTTGCCTAATTGTTCTTCGTAAATCACCATTCTTCATAGTTTATGCATGCTTTTGAGTATATTTATGTTAATTGAACGAATGAGAATAGTCACTTGACCAAGAAGTCTAACACGTGGTTATTGCAGATTTTTGGACAACTTTTGGACCAAGGCCAAGCAATTATGAGCCAGTTGAAATCCAGAGCATAAGTCGATTCTAGATTCCAAGCTGGAGCCACATCCACATCCAGATCTTCTGGTGAGAAAGGAGTAAGATCGGAGTTTGCAGTGTTAACAATAGTTTGATAAGAAATTTCAGCTGTAGACATAAGACATGCCATTCCACCTACCTACTCCTCATCTAATGTGGTGGTAGATAAGAGTAAGGGCCAAGGATCCGAAAAATAATGAGTTCTAAAGAGCTCTCTTCGAGAAGGTGCCTTGGAGGATGAAATAACATTAATTCTAGCTATAGGAGCAGGAAAATCAAAGGTATCCATTAAGGAAGAGTACATTCTATTGGGTAGTGGATCCCCCATGTACTAGTTTTGGGGCTTAAAGTCCACAATTTTGGATAGAAATATGGTAAAGGCTCCACGAAGTGATGAGCACCAAAAATGGGTAACTTATTGGGCTCATTTTGCCTAATTGTTCTTCGTAAATCACCATTCTTAATAGTTTATGCATGCTTTTGAGTATATTTATGTTAATTGAACGAATGAGAATAGTCACTTGACCAAGAAGTCTAACACGTGGTTATTGCAGATTTTTGGACAACTTTTGGACCAAGTCCAAGCAATTATGAGCCAGTTGACAGCCAAACACGAGGGAACAAGGGTGAGGATTCATAGGAAGGGTGTCTCTTGCACTAAATGGCCTCTTCCTCGAATTCTCCACCATCAGCTCGAAGTTCAGCAGGCCACCACAAATGATTCCCAAGGGCAGCTGAGCAGTTTTTGTAAAGTGATTGATTACTTGCAGTTTGAGTAGCCGAGCCCCTTGAGTTAAGGAGGGTTGTTGGAGGTCCTTGTAGTGTATAAGAAGGAAGGCTTCTAGCCTTAGTAGGTTACTTTTTGAACACTCTAGCGCTGCTCTGTTTTTTCAGCTCATCTTGGAGCTTTTGCTGTAAACATTTCTGTGACATGGTTATTTTTTGAGTAATGGAGATCAGTTTCATTTTTCTTCAGTTCTGAGCTTCTTCTTAGGAGCCTGTAGCTCTTGGGGTTGGGCCCAACCCAAGTGCTAGGACCTCCTCTATGTACTATTATATGTTTTTGCTGTATTCATAGAATAATTTCTACCAATATATTACAATCTTGTTTGGTTACTTAGTCCATTTTTTATGATAGAAATAGTTGTTCATGTTTCAGGTCGATTTGATAGGTTGGTAACAGAAAATATCTTCAAAAAGGGCCATCAAGCAACCCCTGATCTCACCTCTCCCTCCTTGGGACCATGAGCTAAGACCAAGGTGTCCTTGCTGCCATAAAAACATTGTTCTTGCTTCTTCATGCAATTTCTAGTCTTAGATTCTTGGATGCAAAACCTGGTCCCAGTTGTGGTTACATGTTTAGATCCATTCTTGCTTGGGTTTCATAGTTGACTTACATGATTTTCTGCCAACAAACTGTTGTCCATCATGATTTTTGGTATTTAGGTCAAATTAGGTTAAAGTAGCTAGATCTTTGGTTTTCCTAGTCTTCGTTTGGTCATTTTGGAAAATAATGTGCAGAGCACCTGTGATACCTCTTTGCCTACCCTTACTCCATCAATGAAACCTGCTATATCCTCTAACTCGGATTCTTGTCTTGCATTTGTCACATCTTCTCACTTTACCCTAATTCCTACGTTCTTGTGCAACATTACCTCTTCTGTCTTCGAACAAACCCAATCGCCTTAACCACTCCTCAGCCTCATTCACTAGGTCCTAGGCCTCTTCACACCCTCATTGAACCTCCATTCCTACTTCTCCACATTTCTTCCACCATTAGCCCTTCAAAATTCCCTTTTGAAACATCCTGTAGAACATCCTGCAGAAGCTACAGAACATCCTGTAGAACCCCTGCAGACTTCCTGTAGAAGCTCACGAAAGCGGTTTCTTGAGATCTGAACACTGTGAAACTCTCTGGAAGGGTGCTAGGGATCCCTTAGGCCCTCTTCTCACCTTCCCAACCTTCCGCAAGAGCCTCCTCCATTTCCTTTCATCAACAACCTCTGCACAGTCAAAAACAGTTAAAACACATGCATAATAATTCTACAAGATTACTCAAAAGTACAAAAAGATGTTCCTTTTCAGATTTCACTTCAGAAGTAGCTTAGTCACATGCATTTTACCTTTCTAAAAGTCAATGGCATCCATTTCCACTGCTTTCATCTCTTTTCTTGCACCGGTAGTGTTAGTTGGTAAAACTAGGGTTTGCTAGGGTTTGCATTTCCTTTCCGCTTTTAGTTTCTTTCTGCAAGTACGTTAGCCTCCTTTAAGTTAGCTTCCATCCATCAGTTAAAAGCTTCTTCTAAGCGCTCATAGAAGTTGGCTTAGGCTCCTAGCAAACCTATGCCAGCTGATCAAGTGACAGTCACGGCAAGAGCTAGTGCTTGTGCATATAGCAACGTCGCTTCCAAGTTTGTTACGAACTACCGGGTTGAAAAAAGTAAAGAAGGGAGTCCCAGGAGTTGCAACATTATTGCTGCAATATTGGAGCCCACCATCTTTTTGGCGCCGTTGTTGGGGAAGCGTCAGAGTATTTTTGATTTCTGCTTTTCTTCTATTTTCTACTACAACCTTCTGCTAAGTAGTTTATTTTAGCAAGAGTAGAGTAGTTGTTTCATTTCCATTCTGCAATTTCATTTCCGCAAAAGTAGATTAGACATGTCCTGCTTTCCTAGATTAGCATTTCAATTCCGCAATTTCATTTTTGCAAGCATCGATTAGCATTTCAATTTTGCAAGCGTAGATTAGCATTTCAATTCCGCAATTTCAACTCTGCAAGCGTAGCTTAGCATTTCATTTCTGCAATTTCATTTCAACAACATAGATTAGTCCTTTCCTGCTTTCATTTCAATTCCGCATTTTCATTTCAGCAAGATAGATTTTAGTTAGTTGCAGTTCAATCTATTTCAGTTTTGCAGGTACAAGCAGAAAAAGAAACCCAAAACATTTCATTTCATGCCTCGTAGGAACAAAGAAAATACCGAAAAATTCTTACCCAACACCCCCACCACATCACAGAGTCACCCTTCTCTCTTCTTCGATGGCAGTGATCCAGAAGAACTTATAGGTGAACCTCCAGAGATATACGAAGATCCTATAACAGAAGAAGAGCAAGAAAACATCCCTCTTGAGACCATGGCTGAACGCAGAAACGATATAGGAGACGAGGAGAGAACAGAGGGTGCCTTCCCCATCCGGGAGACCAATGGGATACGAAAATGAAAAACATAAGTCCCTTAGCCTTACCCCATTTCCATGGATTGACCACTGAAGACCCTGATACCTTGTTGTTTGAGTTTTTTGTCCTTTGTTGAACTTATAACCATGCAGAAGATGAGCAAAAGTTGAAACTCTTTCCCTCTACCCTCAAGGATGCAGCCCTACGCTGGTTCATGGGGTTACCTGGAAACAGTATCACAACTTGGGCTTAAATGCAACAAGCCTTTAACAACAAATACCGATACTATTGTTGGTCAAAGGAAATGAAGGGAGAAATCTTTCGGATGACCATGGGAAGTGATGAATCTTTAGAAGACTATGAAGAGAGTTCCAACTTAGTTATAAAAGGGCCAGGTGCACACTTGTCCCTGAATCTCTGAAGCTGGTTCTGCTCCGAGGAGCCCCTGAAGACCTTTTAGATACCCTCCATTTGCTAGCTGGTGGAGATGTCTACCAACTATCTTATGAGGACATAAAGAATGTATTTAGAAACCACTCTAGGGCAGCCGGAAAAGAGGTAGGGGGAATCCACTTTCATTCGGTGCCACCTTCTCCAAACATGAGTTTACAAATCAAATGGAAGACCTTAAAAGTGAGATGAGAGAGATCATTGCCATGCAACTGGATACTTTCCGAATCCAACAGAAGAAAGAGGAAGCTGAGAGGGCTTTGGCCATCTTTTGTCCCAGATGCATAAGGAAGCATCCTAAGAACGAGTGTCCATTGCACTCAGTAGAGGTATGTTTCGTTTGTGAGGAAGACCATCCTACAAACCAATGCCCAACCTTGCCCGGACTTAAAGCCATGTAGCAAGGGGCTGAGGGGGCCACTAAAACACTCTACTTCCTCAACCAAAGGAGGCCACATGGATCCAGACCTTACCAATGGGGGATGCAAGGGACATCCCAAACTTATTACCACCCCAACCAATCCATTCATATACCTTCTTGGGGCCCCCCTGCTCATCCTTCCTGGTCCGCACCTCCTCCTTGGTCTTATCCATCTCAATACCATACTCAACCTACTGCTCATTTGTTTCACTCTCATGTTCAGCCACAACCTCAGTGGAATGCACCTCAGCTGGGGTGGAGGCCCCAATACAACTCTCCTCCCTCTATTTTGCCTCCACCAACTGCTCCACCTCAACCATTACCTCCTGCACCTCCAAGACAACCCCAGATGCCTGTTCAACCGAACTCGAACCCCAATAACATACAGACCCAACAAGTATATACTAGAGAGATAACATGCCCTACCTACGCTGTGGGGATTCAAGAGATCAACCTACGATCTGGGAAGGGCCTCCTAGATCGCCAACCTCCTCTGGAGGATGGGGAAGAGAAACAGGAAAGTGAGCCCAAATTCATTCCACCCTTTCCTGAGAGACTAACAGTAACCACACAACCCAACCCAGAGGAGAGTGAACTTCTGGGAGAACTTAAATAGTTGTGTGTGAAAATACCACTTCTCCAGGCCATAAAATATGTACCAATCTACAACAAATTGATCAAGGAGAAGTGTTTCAGGCACCCAGGCAAGCGCAAGAGAGATGTCCCAACTATCAATGTCATAGGACAACTGTCCGATCTAATGTTGGGGCAAGTAATCTGTCCAAAATATTTGGACCCTGGGAGTCCTGTAGTTGATGTCCACATCAATGGCACCATCATCCCCCACATCTTGATTGATCTAGGGGCTGCCATTAATGTGATGACGAGGGACACTATGCTCAAACTTAACCTTTAGAGTTCCTTAAGAAAGACCTTGACAATACTGCAGTTAGCAGACCGCTCCACCGTGACTCCTGAAGGGATTGTGGAAGATGTCCTAGTCTCTATTGATTCTTCGGAGTACCCTGCGGACTTCTTGGTCCTTCAGTCAAAGACAAAATTCACTGGATACCCCCTCATTTTGGGAAGGCCATGGTTGGCTATTGTGGATGCTTACATCAGTTGTCGAGCGGGGAGCGTGACCATCAAGAATGGGCCTATGTCCAAACAGCTAGTCTTATATCCTCCTGTCCAACCTTTGTTAGAACATGATTTACCTCTCTAGTTGGAGGAGGGAGATGAGTATGAAGTCTACTCTGCACCATTGTGCACAGTAGAAGCCACCAGGGGAGGTCCTCAAACTGAGGATGACCTAATTGAGAATTTGATTCAAAATCCACCTCCCAGTGTACTGCCATTAGAGGAGTTGGTGGAAGGTACCCAAGCCAGTGCTTTAGTGGACTTCTCTGTGGCTGATCTGACCTCTCCCAGAGTTAAGAATGTGGAATTTGGCCCTAAAATAACCTTAAAGATCAGCTCATCCCTATCTCCCTCTCAGGAGAAGGAGCTGTGTAGCTTATTGAACCACCATTTGGATGCTTTCACTTGGAGCTATAAGGAGATGAAAGGAGTCCACCCTTCGGTCTGTACCCGTCACATTTACATCAAAGAGGATTGTAAACTGGTCAGGCAACCTCAGAGGAGAATGAATCCAGCCCTTAAGGACATTGTCAAAGATGAATTGCAACAGTTGTTGGATGCAGGATTCATCTACCCCATCTCTGACAGTGAGTGGGTCTCTCCTCTGGTGCTTGTGCCCAAGAAAAACAAGAAGTGGAGAATCTGTGTAGATTACCGAGAACTTAACAAATCCACCAAGAAGGAACATTTCCCTTTGCCTTTCATAGATCAAGTGTTAGATGGACTGGCAGGGAAGAAGTTCTTTTCTTTCCTAGATGGGTCCAGTGGGTATAATCAGATCCAAATCAGCTCGGAGGACCAAGATAAGACCACCTTCACTTTTCCATGGGGTACCTTTGCCTACCAGGTCCTTCCCTTTGGGCTATGCAACGCTCCTGCCACTTTCCAGAGAGCAGTACTGAGCATATTTGCTGAGCTGGTTCATGATTCGGTTGAAATCTATATGGATGACTTCACTCCTTATGGGTCCAACTTCCAAGAAGCATTGGCTAACCTAGGAAAAGTTTTAACCAAGTGTATTGAGATGAACCTATCCCTTAGTCCCGAAAAATGCGAATTCCTGATGACTGAAGGGACCATGCTAGGTCATACAATTTCTCAGCAAGGATTACAGGTGGATCCCAACAAAATTGCTATCATCCAAAAGGTTCCACCTCCTCAAAAGGTAAGAGATGTTCGGAGTTTTCTAGGCTTAGCAGGATATTATAGAAGATTCATTAAAGATTTCAGTAAGCTAGCCTCGCCATTGTTTGGCCTTTTGGGGAAAGATGTCGAGTTTATATGGACTAACAACTGTCAAGAGGCTCTAGATGAGTTGAAAGATAAGCTAGTAACCGCCCCAATCTTGAGAGGTCCAAACTGGGCCCTACCTTTCCACACCCACACTGATGCCTCGAACAAAGCCATAGGGGCAGCCTTAGGAAAAGTTGAGGAGAAACTACCATATGCCATATACTTTGTCATCAAAAACCTGTCCAAGGCAGAATTGAACTATATTGTAACTGAGAAAGAGTTCTTGGCCGTGGTCCATTCCCTAAACAAGTTCAGACACTTCATCATTGGTTATCAAACATTTGTACACACTGATCATGTTGCGATTAGGTATTTAATGAATAAACCTGATGTAAATGCTCATATCATTAGATGGTTATTTTTTTTGTAGCAATTTGATTTGACCATTGTTGACAAGCCAAGTAAGGAAAATGTTGTTGCTGACTTTCTATCTAGAGTAGATTTGCCCGCAGGTGAAGAAAGGATGGTAGATGATCAAATGCTAGATGAGCACCTGTTTGCTATTTCAGTACTCTCTCCCTAGTTTGCTGATATAGAAAATTACTTGGTTTCAGCACAATTCCCTCCACACCTATCCTCAAAAGAGAAGAGAAAAATTGTGAGGAAAAGTGCCCCATTCACTTGGTTTGGGGGCAACCTGTTTAAACTTGGCCCAAATCAGATCTTGAGGCGTTGTGTTAGGGAGGTGAAAGCTTTTGACATCCTTCTAACCTATCACGATGGGCCCTATGGAGGCCACTTTGCAGCAAAAAGGATCGCCTTCAAAAATCTACAGGCAGGCTACTATTGGCCCACTCTTCATCAAGATGTCAGAAGATACATCAACCAATGTGACCGGTATCAAAGGATGGGGAAACCGACTCCAAGGGATGAAATACCCCTCCAACCTCAAGTGACTTTCGAGCCATTTGAGAAGTGGGGCATGGACTTTGTGGGTCCTATCAATCCTTGTTCAAAGCAGAAGTCTTACATCATTGTGTGCACGGACTACCTGACAAAGTGGGCAGAGGCAAAGGCAATCAAGGCAGCAACAGAAGAAAAAGTGGCTGAGTTTTTGAGGGAAAATATCTTCTACAAATTTGGCTACCCAAGGGAATTAGTCACAGATCAAGGAAGTCAGTTTACCTCTAACTTGATTGAAGACCTGCTCGCACTTCACAAGATTAAGCATAGGACTTCCACCCCTTATCATCCACAAGCAAATGGGTAGGTGGAAGTCACTAATAGAGCTTTGGAAGAGATTTTGACTAAAGTAGTGAGCAGCAGCAGAAAAGATTGGGCAGATTTCTTGGTTGAGGCCACCTGGGCCTACAACACCACTTGGAAAACTACAACAGGTTTCACACCTTATGAGCTGGTCTACGGGAAGAAGGCTTTGTTGTCCATAGAATTTGAGTACAACACATTGAGGTTGGTAGCTCAGCTAGACCTAGACCTCAACCATGCACAACAGGAAACATTACTACAGCTAAATGGATTGGATGAACAGAGAATGTAGGCCCTCCTCCACTTAGAAGTGCTCCAACTCCAGAGAAAGATATGGCATGACCGACACCTTAACGAAAAGCAATTTCAGCCAGGAGATTAGGCGTTGTTATATGACTCAAGATACAAGGATTTCAAAGGGAAGCTGAGGACAAGGTGGCTAGGACCATATACAGTGGAGAAATGCAACGACAATGGTTCAGTTCTCATCAGGACCATTGATGAAGAAGCCATCCCCATGCTTGTCAATGGGCATCGATTAAAAATCTACAGGAAACCCCTTTCTAGGCAGGATTTCATTAAAACTTTGGACAAGCCAGTGCTGGTAGTGGAGCAAGACCCTGTCTCTACTCCACCCACACCTTGATCATCAAAAAAAAAAAAAAAACCAGAAAAAGGAATGAAAAGATCCTTGGGTGAAAACCTCTTAGAGGCGCCCGGGGCAGACAGTGAGGGTGAAAACCTCCTAGAGGTGCCCCAGCTATCTCTCTCTCTCTCTCAAAAAAAAAAAAAAAAAAAAAAGAGAAAAAAACAATAACTTCTATTGAATAATTGCAGGTTGCAGGGTCGCACAAAACAAGGACAGAGGTCGGCTTCAGGCCGAAAGCACCCCTCACAAGCACTTCCTCCATGACCACTCCCCTTTCCTAAGATTTGATCACATTCAGGTCACGATTTCACCTTCTACAGGAAGTTCTAGGCCTTCTACAGGAAGTTCTGTAGCTTCTACAGGAAGTTTTATATCTTCTACAGGAAGTTCCTGTAGACCCTCCAGACAGGCCAGAATTGATCTTGGGAGAGAATCTGAAGGTTGGAATCTGCCTGTTAGGTCTACAAGCACCCCTGTATCCATCCATCACCATATGTCACCCTGTTTCATCTCTTTACACCTCCGCTGTACCCATCCTGTTATTTGTTCCTGCACAGTCACACAAAGAAAACCCTGTTTTCTTCATACTGCCAGCAAGAATTTTTAGTAACAAATCAAGCAGCAGTGTCTCGCTCACCCTACCTGTCAACCTCCATCTGGACTCCTCATCATCCAAATCCCTTGTCAGCAGTATAGCCCTTCTCGTTAGCTTGCATCCCAGGAGAAGAAGTAGCTACAGGACATCCTACAAGAATCCTATAGCAGTTGATCCCTCTGGAAGACATACTCGGGTGACAGGGACAGCCGAAAACGACAAGGAAACATGTAAAGGGCTCATCTTGAACGTGAGAATATTGTTAGCAACCAAAGCCAAGTAAAATCTATGCATGCAGCATCAACACACGAAGGAATGGGTTCCAAAACCTGTGCATGCAGCATCAAAGAATGAAGGAATGGGTTCCGATACCTGTGCATGAAGCAGCAACAAACGAAGGAGTGGATCCAGGACCCGAAGTTTGCATAACACGGCTGTGACCACACAGGTAGGTGCCTGAACTCATTCGTCAATTGCCTAAACTATATTTCAAAAGCTGCATGCCTATGGAAATGGTTTGGATTAAATGGAATCGGTGGCCAGTCAACTGGCCACCCTCATCCAGTTACATAGCCTCATGAGATCCAAACGAGCCCAGTTACATTCAAAATCACCGACGAGATGTGCAGCCAACACATGTGGAGTGTCCATTCAAGGAAAAATCGTCGGGAATGGTAGTGGTGGCGGCGGTTAACGGCAAAGGAGAGGTGATGGTGGTCAGAAATACAGAGAGAAATTATCGCTGTGACGTTGGATCAACGGTCCGGTCCGGCCACCTCATTCCCTCACCACGAATCATGCCGAAATTAAAAGATGCTCCGCTGAAACTCACACCACCTTTTGTCATTTTGAACTTGCAACGTCCTCGACTGGAGTACGCATCTTTTGCTTCCCAAAAACTGTTAACCAGTCGTCCTCCACTGGATTTTCTACCTGTTTTCAAAAATCTCCCGCATATCGGGCTTGCTCAGAGGTGCAGTGACATTCTACAGGAACCGGGGGGTCTTCTACAGGAAGAGTCCTACAGGAGATACTGCACAGCTTTCCGGAGCAGGGAAGCCTGGGATTTTTCTTCGTCGAATTAGGAGCTCCAAACAAGGTAGGCTCAAAAAACTCCTCTATGCATGGTATGTTTTGAAAAGGTGGTGAATTGAATGGCATCAGATTGGGGAATCAGAGAACAAATCTGCCTGTGAATTGAAAGAAAAATGTTTGCCTGTGTATTGCACTGGGTTTCCCAGTTGTTTCTGCATCAAGGTTCTCCTCCACGTTTCCTATTTCTAAGATTCTCCTGTAGGGAAGATATATGCAGCTGTGAGGGCCAGCCTGTGGATGAAATTTTAAATTTTCATATCTCTATGTGTGCTGAGAAGAAAACTTGGTTTTTGTACTTTGTCTATAGAAACAAAATTCTTCCTTTCATAAATAGATAGCTGAGTCCTGGGTAACAGTAGTCTTGAAACCAGGGAGTTGTTGCTAATTGATATTGAGCAAATGAGGAATTCTTCCTTGAGTCCAAGGGGAGACCATAAACAACATTCCATTTTCTGACCAAAGCATAAAAAAAGGAGCTCTCTCACCAGGCCAGGGGGATTCATAAGGAAAGAACCCTCGGACTCTAGCAAATTGCACGAGCATCCTGAGGTGGTGGACCTTTTCACACAAGCCAATTGGATGCCCTTCTTTGACAAAATTCAAGGTCACGATGAGGAGATAGCTGAGGAATTTTTAATGTCCCTGAGACCTCAATCAAAGACACATGCCATAGTTAGTTTTAGGGGTTTGACCCTAGAACTTACCCCTGAGCTCATCAGTCGAGTTACTGGTCTACCATTAGGGCTCCCTTGGAGCAAAGAAGAGAAGGCATTGGGCCAAGCTGCCAGAAAGAATTTTTCTGCCCGAGGAACATCCTGTAGAAGAGAAGAACAGGGTGAGGAAAGCCAGCTTGCCTCCTCTCTGGAGTGAGGTCAGTTTCCAAATCATGAAGTACATTACCTGTGAAGCAAGATTTAGCATCATCTATGGTTATCATTTCAGTTTGTTGTGTGAACTAAGACATGGAATTGATTTACCTCCAGCCATGAAACTGAGAATTCCCTATTTTCTTCTTCATTCACTAATTGAATGTGGTACAAGAATAAATGAAGGGATTCTAGACCAGTTGGCCCATCAGGGGCTCATCAAATTATTAGTGGAAGATGCCCTGCACACCTACACTGTCCCCATATCCTGGGAAATCTTCCGAAACATGTCTAGGGATGACAATATCAGAGCTTTGGCAAAACATCACCCCATTCAGTAGTGAGGAGGGGGAACACATGGAAGAAGGTGAGAAAACCAATGATGAAGGAACACAGAACATTCAAGCACAACAAGGACAGAAAGAAAAAGGATAAATGGGCTAGATTGTTGAGCCTAAAACAGAGGCGTAGACAACAGCACAAACACCACGAGAAAAGAGAATGTGGAGTAGAGCAAGATGGGCTGAAAAATCTCAAATGGAGGCTGTCACATCCAAAGCAGCCACGCCCAAACAACAGGGAAACACACATCCTTAAATTGCAGAAACACAGCCAGAAACAGTTGACACAGGGACTTCTACAGGAAGCAGAGAAAAAAAATAGCAAGGGGAGAAATCACCAGAGATATTGGCAGGAGAGGCAACAGTTATTCTTCCCGCCTTAAGCACACCTCCAAAACAAAAAGGGAAGAGAAAAAGGCAAACCTCCATGTACTTTAGAGCAAGGAGGAGCACACGGATCAAAGCGGGCAGACCCCAATGTTTTCGGGAAAAGTGTCTATTCAGAACGACCCTATCCCACTGAGTTGTGACAGTGACTCAGAAACAAACAGGGAAAACTATTCTTGTATTCTCCTTTATGAACTATAAACGAAGATGAATAGGATGAACCAACCTGTGTCTTGCGCTAGTCCTTCGATCCAATCTCTCTTCTCTTTGACAGCTTCCAACTATCTGCTCCCTCACTTGCCCAGCATCACCAAGTTCCTGCAAGTTCACAGAAGAAAGAAACTACACAAAGACATGGATTTATGTTCATAAAAAGCTTAGGATCAGATTTAAGCTAAACATACAAATATAACACACATCAATGATATACAAGCATGTAGGAGAAACTCAAACAGTTTTATTGATAAAACAAGAAGATCTAGGAGGAGTTACAACCAATGATTCATGATCCAGCATCAACCTCCCAGCATAGAATCCCTTCTTCGCCTCCAACAAAGCATAAATCACCCAATACTCTGATGTCTATCACAAAACCAGCAACAATTCTCTGCAATGTACAAAATTCCAGCCTCTGGATCTCTTGGTGAGGGATCCATATATAGATGTATGCAAAGAGGATGAGTCAGCTCATGAATTGATTAGTGGCTTCTCTCTGTCAATTCTTGTTTCCACTTGGAGACTGAGAGCCTCTTACTCATCACTTGGTCGAATTTAGTGAGGCAAGTGTCATTGGAGAAGATTCTGGAAGCTTCCATTGTCTCTCCACCTCGCATAATGACTCTTGCCACTTGTCATTTCCTGCTCAACGCACCCTGGTAGTGCATTCAAGTGCGTTGCAACGCACCTAGCCAGTGTATTTGGGTGCTTTGCAACGCAGCTAGCTAGTGGAGCATCTGAAATGATCCTGATTTGACTAGTTTTGAGCAGTTTCTGGTGGAGAACTTCTGGGAGGAGCTGTACTTTGTTGACCTTGTTTCTTTAGGAGCTGGAACAACACTTTTAGGGACTTAGGATCCCTTGGTTTATGGACATTTCATGCTTATATCTGTAAGGCACAAAAATGTCTATAACACCCAGCCTCAATCAAAGACACCAATTGTCATTGAGGACACAACACCTAAGCCAAAAGAAGAGTCCCCTACAAAGATGTCCATCACCTATGAACGATGAAGCCCCAAAACCTCCACCTGGAGAGAGAAAATTAGGCTGGTGGACACAAAGACAGCTCTACAGGAAGCTGAGAAATATCTATAAGAAACTCTAGCTAAGCTAAGGGAGACCGAGAAACTGGAGGAAAAGGTGGCCAAACACTCACAGGTAAAAGAACAGAGGAAATATTAAAACCAAGCCCTCAGCCTAGCTCGGGCTCATACTATAACCTGTTAGAAGCCGAGAAGATAATTCCCCAGAAATTTGCGGTGCCACTTTTCTTTGCACTGGAAGAAGAAAGGATTAGGACTCACACTTGGATGAGGATTGCTAAGTCCAATGGTGTGGCAGACATAGGCCACCTGGAAGAACAACTCAAGAAATCAAGAAAAGAATTGGCCATGGTAAGGCATGTGGAGAGCAGTCAAAGGGCCAAACTACAGGAAGAGAATGAGCTGTTGAAATAGAAGTTGCAGCTCCAAGGAAGTCATAGGACGATAGGCCGCCCATCTTGGGAGAACAACAGCAATAGGAAAGGCCCCCAGCAGACAAAGAAACCTCTGATGAACAGCAGAGAGAGGACAGGTTGCAGGGTAAGGATGAGGTGCTAACAAAACTACTACAGGAGAAGGAATTACAGGCAGTAGAGGAAAGATAGTCTCTAAAGCAGCAGGTACAAGAGAAGGGAGCCCAACTGGCCTGCATGGCCAGCTGGGTAGTAGAGGCCTTGCAGTGTAGGCAACCTGCCAAGTCATATGCCTTATATCTTAAAGATCAATGGTTGCAGTTCCAGATTAACACCTTGGCCCAAAGGGGTACCATTCCATTTCAAAATTACCATCAATTCATGGCTTTGTGTGACAGTAGCTCAATAGAGGATAAGGCCAAATTATCAGAATTATATTTACACAACTTGGCCCTTCCTAACATCAATCTATGGGACCCCAACGCTGCAGTGGGAGATGTGAAACTTATGGCCATGGCCTCTTGGTTAAATCATGAGGAAAAGAGGGCAGCAGAGATTCAAAATCTCATGTACAGGGAGCTAAGTAAGCCACTCATCATCAGAGCAGAGCCGGATAATCCCTCGGCCTTAATATATGCCCACCAGCACCTGGCCAATAACCCTCAGGTTCTGCTAGACTACATTGAACGACAAGCTCAAGCCATTGCTCATTTCGAGGACACAGAAAGACTGTTGGGGGATAACTGCATTCATGCTTGCACAAGGAGGTGGAAAACACTGTTCCACAGTCTGAAAATAAAATAATACCACACCCCAACAAGAACGAGGGAGGCCTTGGCAAGAGTACCCCTCTATAAACAGTCAATGCAAAATCTGCAGGCCAGCTGGATCGACCTAAAGTTCAGTCCTCCCTTGCTTTTAGGACTACTGGAAGGAGTCAAAGAAGAAGACGAACACAGGAAGTGAGAGGAAGTAGAAAGAAAAGCAGGATTTCATGACCAAGAAGAAGACATCACCTCGGAAGCCTGGGATGTGAGAGAGGCAATCAAGGCAATCAAAGATGATGATTTGGATTAGTTGCTGAGAGGATGAGAAAGCCATTTAGCAGGGGGTGATAATGAGCCCCAAAAATGGGTAACTTATTGGGCTCATTTTTCCTAATTGTTCTTCGTCAATCCACCACTCTTCATAGTTTATGCATGCTTTTGAGTATATTTATGTTAATTGAACGAATGAGAATAGTCACTTGACCAAGAAGTCTAACACATGGTTATTGCAGATTTTTGGACAACTTTTGGACCAAGGCCAAGCATTTATGAGCCAGTTGACAGCCAAACATGAGGGAACAAGGGTGAGGATTCATAGGAAGGGTATCTCCTGCACTAAATGGCCCCTTCCTCGAATTCTCCACCATCAGCTCGGAGTTCAACAGGCCACCAAAAATGATTCCCAAGGGCAGCCGAGCAGTTTTTGTAAAGTGACTGATTACTCACAGTTTGAGCAGCCAAGCCCCTTGAGTTAAGGAGGGTTGTTGGAGGTCCTCATAGTGTATAAGAAGGAAGGCTTCCAACCTTCGTAGGTTACTTTTTGAACATTTTGTATTTTGCACTCTACAGCTGCTCTGTTTTTCAGCTCATCTTGGAGCTTTTGCTGTAAACATTTATGTGACATGGTTATTTTCTTAGTAACGGAGATCAATTTCATTTTGCTTTAGTTCTGAGCTTCTTCTTGGGAGCCTGTAGCTCTTGGGGTTGGGCCCAACTCAAGTGCCAGGACCTCCTCTGTGTACTGTTATATGTTTTTGTTGTATTCATAGAATAATTTCTGCTAGTAGATTACAATCTTGTTTGGTTACTTAGTCCATTTTTGATGATAGAAATAGTTGTTCATGTTTCAGGTCGATTTGATAGGTTGGTAATAGAAAAGATCTTCGAAAAGGGCCATCAAGCAATGCCTGTTTTCACCTCTCCCTCCTTGGGACCATGAGCTGAGACCAAGGTATCCCTGCTGCCATAAAAACACTGTTCTTGCTTCTTCATGCAATTGCTAGTGTTAGATTCTTAGATGCAAAAGTTTGTCCCAGTTGTGGTTACATGTTTAAATCCATTCTTGCTTGGGTTTCATAGTTGACTTACATGATTTCTGGGATTTAGGTCAAATTAGGTTAAAGTAGCTAGATCTTTGGTTTTCCTAGTCTTCGTTTGGTCAGTTTGGAAAATAATGTGCAGAGCACCTATGATACCTCTTTGCCTACCCTTGCTCCATCAATGCAACCTGCTCCATCCTCTAACTCGGATTCTTGTCTTTCATTTGCCACATTTTCTCACTTTGCCCTAATTCCTACGTTCTTGTGCAACATTACTTCTTCTGTCTTCGAACAAACCCAATCACCTTAACCCCTCCTTAGCCTCATTCACCAGGTCCTAGGCCTCTTCACACCCTCATTGCACCTCCATTCCCAATTCTCCACCTTTCTTCCACCATTAGCCCTTGAAAATCCCCTTTCGAAACATCCTGTAGAAGCTACAGAACATCCTTTAGAACGATTGTAGACTTCCTATAGAAGCTCACGAAAGTGGTTTCTTGAGATCCAAACATTGTGAAACTCTCTAGAAGGGTGCTAGGGACCCCTTAGGCCCTCTTCTCACCTTCCCAACCTTCCGCAAGATCCTCCTCCATTTCCTTTCATCAACAACCTCTGCACAGTAAAAAACAGTTAAAACACATGCATAATAATTCTACAAGATTACTCAAAAGTACAAAAAGATGTTCCTTTTCAGATTTCACTTCAGAAGTAGCTTAGCCACATGCATTTTACCTTTCTAAAAGTCAATGGCATCCATTTCCACTACTTTCATCTCTTTTCTTGCACTAGTAGGGTTAGTTGGTAAAACTAGGGTTTTCTAGGGTTTGCATTTCCTTTCCGCTTTTAGTTTCTTTCTGCAAGTAGATTAGCCTCCTTTGAGTTAGCTTCCATCCATCAGTTAAAAGCTTCTTTTAAGCGCTCATATAAGTTGGCTTAAGCTCCTTGCGGACTTGTGCTAGCTGATCAAGTGACAGTTGCGGCAAGATCTAGTACTTGTGCATATAGCACCGTCGCTTCCAAGTTTGTTACGAACTACCGGGTTGATAAAAGTAAAGAAGGGAGTCCCAGGAGTTGCAACATTAATGCTGCAATACTGAAGCCCACCATCTTTTTGGCGCCGTTGCCAGGGAAGCGTCAGAGTATTTGTGGTTGCTGCTTTTCTTCTATTTTCTACTACAACCTTCTGCTAAGTAGTTTATTTTAGCAAGAGTAGAGTAGTTGTTTCATTTCCATTCTGCAATTTCATTTCCGCAAAAGTAGATTAGACATTTCCTGCTTTTAGAGATTAGCATTTCAATTCCGCAATTTCATTTCTGCAAGCGTAGATTAGCATTTCAATTCCACAATTTCATTTATGCAAGCATAGATTAGCATTTCAGTTCCCCAATTTCAATTCTGCAAGTGTATATTAGCATTTCAATTCCGCAATTTCAATTCTACAAGCGTAGCTTAGCATTTCATTTCTGCAATTTCATTTCAGCAACATAGATTAGTCCTTTCCTGCTTTCATTTCAATTCCACATTTTCATTTCAGCAAGATAGATTTTAGTTAGTTGCAATTCAATCTATTTCATTTTTGTAGGTACAAGCAAAAAAAGCAACCCAAAACATTTCATTTCATGCCTCGTAGGAACAAAGACAATACAGGAAAATTCTTACCCAACACTCCCACCACATCACTAAGTCACCCTTCTCTCTTCTTCGGTGGCAGTGATCCAGAAGAACCTATAGGTGAACCTCCAGAGATATACGAAGATCCTATAACAGAAGAAGAGCAAGAAAACATCCCTCTTGAGACCATGGCTAAATGCAGAAACGGTATAGGAGACGAGGAGAGAATAGAGGGTGCTTTCCCCATCCGAGAGACCAATGGGGATACTAAAATGAAAAACATAAGTCCCTCAGCCTTACCTCACTTCCATGGATTGACCACTGAAGACCCTAATACCTTGTTGTTTGAGTTTGCTGTCCTTTGTCGAACTTATGACTATGCAGAAGATGAGCAAAAGTTGAAACTCTTTCCCTCTACCCTCAAGGATGCAGCCCTACGCTGGCTCATGGGCTTACCTGGAAACAATATCACAACTTGGGCTCAAATGCAACAATCCTTTAACAACAAATACCGATACTACTGCAGGTCAAAGGAAATGAAGGTAGAAATCTTTCGGATGACCATGGGAAGTGATGAACCTTTAGAAGACTATGAAGAGAGGTTCCAACTTAGTTATAAAAGGGCCAGGTGCACACTTGACCTTGAATCTCTGAAGCTGGTTCTGCTCCGAGGAGTCCCTAAAGACCTTTTAGATACCCTCCATTTGCTAGCTGGCGGAGACATCTACCAACTACCTTATGAGGACATAAAGACTGTGTTTAGAAACCACTCTAGGGCAGCCTGGAAAAGAGGTAGGGGGAATCCACTTTCAGCCAGTGCCACCTTCTCCAAACATGAGTTTACAAATCAAATGGAAGACCTTAAAAGTGAGATGAGACAGACCATTGCCATGCAACTGGATACTTTCCGAATCCAACAGAAGAAAGAGGAAGTTGAGAGGGCTTTAGCCATCTTTTGTCCCAGATGCACAAGGAAACATCCTAAGAACAAGTGTCCATTTCACTCAGTAGAGGTATGTTTCGTTTGTGAGGAAGACCATCCTACAAACCAATGCCCAACCTTTCCCGGACTTAAAGCCATGTACCAAGGGGCCAAGAGGGCCACTTAACCACTCTACTTCCTCAACCAAATCAGGCCGCATGGATCCAGACCTTAGCAGCAGGGGATGCAAGGGACATCCCAAACTTATTACCACCCCAACCAATCCACTCATATACCTTCTTGGGGCCCCCCTGCTCATCCTCCCTGGTCCTCACATCCTCCTTGGTCTTATCCATCTCAATACCATACTCAACCTACTGCTCATTCGTTTCACTCTCATGTTCAGCCACAACCTTAGTGGAATGAACCTCAGCCGGGGTGGAGGCTCCAGTACAACTCTCCTACCGCTATTTTGCCTCCACCACCTACTCCACCTCAACCATTACCTCCTGCTCCTCCAAGACAACCCCAAATGCCTGCTCAACCGAACCTGAACTTCAATAACAGATAGGCCCAGTAGGTACATACTGGAGAGACAACATGCCCTACCTATGCTGTGGTGAATCAGGAGATCAACCTATGATCCGGGAAGGTCCTCCCAGATCGCCAACCTCCTCCGAAGGATGGGGAAGAGAAACAGGAAAGTGAACCCAAAGTCATTCCACCCTTTCCTGAGAGACTAATGGTAACCATGCAACCCAACCCAGAGGAGACTGAACTTCTGGGAGAACCTAAAAAGTTGTGTGTGAAAATACCACTTCTCCAGGCCATAAAAAATGTACCAATCTACAACAAATTGATCAAGGAGAAGTATTTCAGGCACCCAGGCAGGCGCAAGAGAGATGCCCCAACTATCAATGTCATAGGACAATTGTCCGATCTAATGTTGGGGCAAGTAATCTGTCCAAAATATTTGGACCCTGGGAGTCCTGTAGTTGATGTCCACATCAATGGCACCATCATCCCCCACACCTTGATTCATCTAGGGGTTGCCATTAATGTGATGACCAGGGACACTATGCTCAAAATTAAGCTTTAGAGTTCCTTAAGAAAGACCTCGATAGTACTGCAGTTAGCAGACCACTCCACCGTGACTCCCGAAGGGATTGTGGAAGATGTCCTAGTCGCTGTTGATTCTTGGGAGTACCCTGCGGACTTCTTGGTCCTTCAGCCAAAGGAAAAACTCACTGGATTCCCCCTCATTTTGGGAAGGCCTTGGTTGGCTACTATGGATGCTCACATCAGTTGTCGAGCAGGGAGCATGACCATCAAGAATGGTCCTCTGTCCAAACAGCTTGTCCTATATCCTCCTGCCCAACCTCTATTAGAACATGATTTACCTCTCTGGTTGGAGGAGGGAGATAAGGATGAAGTCTACTCTGCACCATTTTGCATGGTAGAAGCCACCAGGGGAGGTCCTCAAACCGAGGATGACCTAATTGAGAATTTGATTCAAAATCCACCTCCCAGTGTACTGCCATTAGAGGAGTTGGTGGAAGGTACCCAAGCCAGTGCTTTAGTGGACTTCTGTGTGGCTGATCCAACCTCTCCCAGAGTTAAGAATGTGGAATTTGGCCCTGAAAGAACCTTAAAGATAAGCTCATCCCTATCTCCCTCTCAGGAGAAGGAGTTGTGTAGCTTATTGAACCACCATTTGGATGCTTTCACTTGGAGCTATAAGGAGGTGAAAGGAGTCCACCCTTCAGTTTGTACCCATCACATTTACATCAAAGAGGATTGTAAACCGGTCAGACAACCTCAGAGGAGAATGAATCCAGCCCTTAAGGACATTGTCAAAGAAGAATTGCAAAAGTTGTTGGATGCAGGATTCATCTACCCCATTTCTGACAGTGAGTGGGTCTCTCCTCTAGTGCTTGTGCCCAAGAAAAACGGGAAGTGGAGAATCTATGTATATTACCAAGAACTTAACAAAGCCACCAAGAATGACCATTTCCCTTTGCCTTTCATAGATCAAGTGTTAGATGGACTCGTAGGGAAAAAGTTCTTTTCTTTCCTAGATGGGTTCAGCGGGTATACTTAGATCCAAATCAGCTCGGAGGACCAAGATAAGACCACCTTCACTTGTCCATGGGGTACCTTTCCCTACTGGGTCCTTCCCTTTGGGCTATGCAACGCTCCTGCCACTTTCCAGAGAGCAGTACTGAGCATATTTGCTGAGCTAGTTCATGATTCTATTGAAATCTATATGGATGACTTCACTCCTTATGGGTCTAACTTCCAAGAAGCATTGGCTAACCTAGGAAACATTTTAACCAAGTGTATTGAGATGAACCTGTACCTTAGTCCCAAAAATTTCGAATTCATGATGACTGAAGAGACTGTGCTAGGTCATAAAATTTCTCAGCAAGGATTACAGGTGGATCCCAACAAAATTGCTATCATCCAAAAGGTTCCACCTCCGCAAAAGGTAAGAGATGTTCGGAGTTTTCTAGGCTTAGCAGGATATTATAGAATATTCATTAAAGATTTCAGTAAGCTAGCCTCACCATTGTTTGGCCTTTTGGGGAAAGATGTCAAGTTTATATGGACTAACAACTATCAAGAGGCGTTGGATGAGTTGAAGGATAAGCTAATAACCGCCCCAATCTTGAGAGGTCCAAACTGGACCCTACCTTTCCACATCCACACTGATGCCTCGAACAAAGCCATAGGGGCAGCCTTAGGACAAGTTGAGGAGAAACTACCATATGCCATATACTTTGTCAGCAAAAACCTGTCCAAGGCAGAATTGAACTACACTGTAACCGAGAAAGAGTTCTTGGCCATGGTCCATTCCCTAAAAAAGTTCAGACACTACATCACTGGTTATCAAACATTTGTACATAATGATCATGCTGTGATTAGGTATTTAATGAATAAACCTGAAGTAAATGCTCATATCATTAGATGGTTACTTTTGTTGTAGCAATTTGATTTGACCATTGTTGATAAGCCAGGTAAGGAAAATGTTGTTGCTGACTTTCTGTCTAGACTAGATTTGCCCGCAAGTGAAGAAGGGATGGTAGATGATCAAATGTGAGATGAACACCTGTTTGCTATTTTAGTACTCTCTCGCTGGTTTGCTGATATAGAAAATTACTTGGTTTCAGCACAGTTCCCTCCACGCCTATCCTCAAAAGAGAAGAGAAAAATTGTGAGGAAAATTGCCCCATTCACTTGGATTGGGGGCAACCTGTTTAAAGTTGGCCCAGATCAGATCTTGAGGCGTTGTGTTAGGGAGGAGGAAATTTTTGACATCCTCCTAACCTGTCACGATGGGTCTTGTGGAGGCTGCTTTGCAGCAAAAAGGACCACCTTCAAAATTCTATAGGTAGGCTCCTATTGGCCCACTCTTCATCAAGATGTCAGAAGATACATCAACCAATGTGACCGGTGTCAAAGGATGGGGAAACCGACTCCAAGGGATGAAATACCCCTCCAACCTCAAGTGACTTTCGAGCCATTTGAGAAGTAGGGAATGGACTTTGTGGGTCCTATCAATCCTCCTTCAAATCAGAAGTCTTACATCATCGTGTGCACGGACTACCTGACAAAGTGGGTAGAGACAAAGGCAATCAAGGTAGCAACAGAAGAAAAAGTGGCTGAGTTTTTGAGGTAAAATATCTTCTACAAGCTTGGCTACCCAAGGGAATTAGTCACAGATCAAGGAAGTCAATTTACCTCTAGCCTGATTGAAGACCTACTCGCTCATCACAAGATTAAGCACAGGACTTCCACCCCTTATCATCCGCAAGCAAATGGGAAGGTGGAAGTCACTAATAGAGCTTTGGAAGAGATTTTGACTAAAGTAGTGAGCAGCAGCAGAAACGATTGGGCAGATCGCTTGGTTGAGGCCACCTGGGCCTACAACACCACTTAGAAAACTACAACAGGTTTCACACCTTACGCGCTGGTCTACGGGAAGAAGGCTTTGCTGTCCATAGAATTCGAGTACAACACATTGAGGTTGGCAAGTCAACTGGACTTAGACCTCAGCCATGCACAACAAGAAATATTACTACAGATGAATGGATTGGATGAACAGAGAATGCAGGCCCTCCTCCACTCAGAAGTGGTCCAACTCCAGAAAAAGATATGGCATGACCGGCACCTTAACGAAAAGAAATTTCAGCCAGGAGATTGGGAGCTGTTATATGACTCAAGATATAAGGATTTCAAAGGGAGGCTGAGGACAAGGTGGCTAGGACCATATACAATGGAGAAATGCAACGAAAATGGTTCAGTTCTCATCAAGACCATTGATGAATAAGCCATCCCCATGCTCGTCAATGGGCATCGATTAAAAATCTATAGGAAACCCCTTTCTAGGCAGGAGTTCATTGAAATTTTGGACAAGTCAATGCTGGTAGTGGAGCAGGGCCCTATCTCTACTCCACCCACACCTTTATCATCAAAAAAAAAAAACAGAAAAAGGAATGAAAATATCCTTGGGTGAAAACCTCTTAGAGGCACCCGGGGCCGACAGTGAGGGTGAAAACCTCCTAGAGGTGCCCCAGCTGTCTCTCTCTCTCAAAAAAAAAAAAAGGAGAAAAAAACAATAACTTCTATTGAATAATCACAAGTTGCAGGGTCGCACAAAACAAGGACAGAGGTCGGCTTCAGGCCGCAAGCACCCCTCACAAGCACTTCCTCCATGACCACTCCCCTTTCCTAAGATTTGATCACATTCGAGTCATGATTTCACCTTCTACAGGAAGTTCTGGGCCTTCTACAGGAAGTTCTGTAGCTTCTACAGGAAGTTTTATATCTTCTATAGGAATTTCCTGTAGACCCTCTAGACAGGCCAGAATTGATCTTGGGAGAGAATCTGAAGGTTGGAATTTTCCTATTAGGTCTACAAGCATCCCTATATCCATCCATCACCATATGTCACCCCATTTCATCTCTTTAAACCTCCGTTGTACCCATCCTGTTATTTGTTCCTGCACAGTCACACAAAAAAAACCTTGTTTTCTTCATACTGCTAGAAAGAATTTTTAGTAACAAATCAAGCAGCAGTATCTCGCTCACCCTACCTGTCAATCTCCATCTAGAATCCTCATCAGCCAAATCCCTCGTCAGCAGTATAGCCCTGCTTGTTAGCTTGCATCCCAAGAGGAGAAGCAGCTACAGGACATCCTACAGGAATCTCGTAGCAGCTGATCCCTCTGGAAGACATACTCAGGCGACAGGGACAACCGAAAATGACAAGGAAGCATGCAAAGGGCTCATCTTGAATGTGAGAATATCCTCAGCAGCCGAAGCCAAGCAAAATCTGTGCCTGCAACATCAACACATGAAGGAATGGGTTCCAAAACCTGTGCATGCAGCATCAACGAATGCAGGAATGGGTGACGATACCCATGCATGAAGCAGCAGCAAACGAAGGAGTGGTTCCAAGACCTAAAGTCTGCATAACGCGGCCGTGACCACACAGGTAAGTGCCTAAACTCATTCGTCATTTGCATAAACTATATTTCAAAAGCTGCATGCCTATGGAAATGGTTTGGATTAAATGGAATCGGTGGCCAGTCAACTGGCCACCCTCAGCCAGTTACATAGCCTCGTGAGATCTGAACGAGCCCAGTTACATTCAAAATCACCGACGAGATGCGCAGCCAACACGTGTGGAGTGTCCATTCAAGGAAAAATTGTCACGACTGGTAGTGGTGGCGGCGGTTAACAACAAAGGAGAGGTGATGGTGGTCAGAAATACATAGAGAAATTATGGCCGTGATGTTGGATCAACGATCTGGTCCGACCACCTCATTCCCTCACCACGAATCACGCCGAAGTTAAAAGATGCTCTGCTGAAACTCACACCACCTTCTGTCATTTTGGACTTGCAACATCCTCAACTGGAGTACGCATCGTTTTCTTCCCAAAAACTATTAACCAGTCATCCTCCACTGGATTTTCTACCTGTTTTTAAAAATCTCCCGCGTATCGGGCTCGCTCAGAGGTGCAGTGACATTCTACAGGAACTTGGGGGTCTTCTATAGGAAGAGTCCTACAAGGGATACTGCACAACTTTCCGGAGCAGGGAAGCCTCAAATTTTTCTTCGTCGAATTAGGAGCTCCAAACGAGGTAGGCTCGAAAAACTCCTCTATGCATGGTATGTTTTGAAAAGGTCATGAATTGAATGGCATCAGATTGGGGAATCAGAGAAAAAATCTACCTGTGAATTGAAAGAAAAACGTTTGTCTATGTATTGCACTAGGTTTCCTAGTTGTTTCTGCATCAAGGTTCTCCTCCACGTTTCCTGTTTCTAAGATTCTCATGTAGGGAAGATATATGCAGCTGTGAGGGCCAGCCTGTGGATGAAATTTTAAATTTTCATATCTCTATGTGTGCTGAGAAGAAAACTTGGTCTCTGTACTCTGTCTATAGAAACAAAATTCTTCCTTTCATAAACAGATAGCTGAGTCCTAGGTAATATCAATCTTGAAACCAGGGAGTTGTTGCTAATTGATATTGAGCAGACGAGGAATTCTTCCTTGAGTCTAGGGGGAGACCATAAATAGCATTCCCTTTTCTGACCAAATCATAAAAGAAGGAGCACTCTCACCAGGCCAGGGGGATTCATAAGGAAAGAACCCTCAGACTCCAGCAAATTGCACGAGCATCCCGAGGTGGTGGACCTTTTCACACGAGCCAATTGGATGTCATTCTTTGACAAAATTCAAGGTCATGACGAGGAGATAGCTGAGGAATTTTTAATGTCCCTGAGACCTCAATCAAAGACACATGCCACAGTTAGTTTTAGGGGTTTGACCCTAGAACTTACCCCTGAGCTCATCAGTCGAGTTACTGGTCTACCATTAGGGCTCCCTTGGAGCAAAGAAGAGAGGGAATTGGGCCAAGCTGCTAAGACATTCCCGAGGAACATCCTGTAGAAGACAAAAACGGGGTGAGGAGAGCCAACTTGCCTCCTCTCTGGAGTGAAGTCAGTTTCCAAATCATGAAGTACATTACCTGTGAAGGAAGATTTAGCATCATCTATGGTTATCATTTCAATTTGCTGTGTGAACTAAGACATGGAATTGATTTACCTCCAACCATGAAACTGAGCATTCCCTATTTTCTTCTTTAGTCACTAATTGAATGTGGTACAAAAATGAATGAAGGGATTCCAGACCAGTTGGCCCATCATGGGCTCATCAAATTATTAGTGGAAGATGCCCTGCACACCTACACTATCCCCATATCATGGGAAATCTTCTGAAACATGTCTAGGGATGACAATATCAGAGTTTTGGCCGAAAAAATCACCCCATCCAACAATGAGGAGGGGGAACACACGGAAGAAGGTGAGAAAACCAATGATGAAGGAACGCAGAACATTCAAGCACAGCAAGGACAGAAAGAAAAAGGAGAAATGGGCCAGATTGCTGAGCCTAAAACAGAGGCGCAGACAACAGCACAAACACCACGAGAAAAGAGAATGCAAAGTAGAGCAGGACGAGCTGAAAAACCCCAAATGGAGGCTATCACGGCCAAAGCAACAGGGAAAGACACATCCTGAAATAGCAGCAACACAGCCAGAAACAGTTGACACGGTGAATTCTACAGGAAGCAGAGAAAAAGAACAGCAAGAGGAGAAATCACCCGAAATATTGGCAAGAGAGGTAGCAGTTGTGCTTGCCGCCTTAAGCACACCTCCAAAACAAAAAGGGAAGAGAAAAAGGCAAACCTCCATGTACTTTAAAGCAAGGAGGAGCACACAGATCAAAGCGGGCAGACCCCAGCCTCAATCAAAGGCGCCAATTGTCATTGAGGACACAACACCTAAGCCAAAAGAAGAGTCCCCTGCAAAGATGTCCATCACCTATGAACGAGGAAGCCCCAAAACCTCCACCTGGAGAGAGAAAATTAGGCTGGTGGACTCAAAGACAACTCTACAGGAAGCTGAGGAATCTCTACAGGAAACTCTCGCTAAGCTAAGGGAGACCGAGAAACTTGAGGAAAAGGCGGCCAAACACTCACAGGCAGAAGAACAGACGGAGGAAATATTGGAACCAAGCCCTCAGCCTAGCTTGGGCTCATACTATAACCTGTTAGAAGCCGGGAAGATAATTCCCCAGAAATTTGTGGTGACACTTTTCTTTGCACTGGAAGAAGAAAGGATTAGGACTCACACTTAGATGAGGATTGCTAAGTCCAAGCGTGTGGCAGACATAGGCCACCTGGAATAACAACCCAAGAAATCAAGAAAAGAATTGGCAATGGTAAGGCATGTGGAGAGCAATCAAAGGGCCAAACTACAGGAAGAGAATGAGCTGCTGAAACAGTAGCTGCAGCTCCAGGGAAGTCATAGGGAAGATAGGCCCCCCATCTTGGGAGAAAAACAGCAACAGGAAAGGCCTCCAGTAGACAAAGAAACCTCTGATGGACAACAGAGAGAGGACAGGCTGCAGGCTAAGGTTGAGGCGCTAACAAAAGAGCTACAGGAGAAGGGATTACAGGCAGCATAGAAAATATAGTCTCTAAAGCAGCAGGTGCAAGAGAAGGTAGCCCAACTGGCCTACATGGCCAGCTGGACAGTAGAGGCCTTGCAATGTAAGCAACCTGCCAAGTCATATGCCTTATATCTTAAAGATCAATGGTTGCAGTTCCAGATTAACACCTTGGCCCAAAGGGGCACCATTCCATTTCAAAATTACCATCAATTCATGGCTTTGTGTGATAGTAGCTTAGCAGAGGATAAGGCCAAATTATCAAAATTCTATTTACACAACTTGGCCCTTCCTAACATGAATCTGTGGGACCCCAACGCTACAGTGGGAGATGTGCAACTTATGGCCATGGCCTCTTGGTTAAATCATGAGGAAAAAAGGGCAGCAGAGATTCGAAATCTCATGAACAGGGAGCTAAGTGAGCCACTCATGATCAGAGCAGAGCCGGAGGATCCCTCAGCCTTAATATATGCCCACCAGCACTTGGCCAATAACCCTCAGGTTCTACCAGACTACATTGAACGACAAGCTCAATCCATTGCTCATTTCGAGGACATGGAAAGATTGTTGGGGGATAACTGCATTCATGCTTGCACAAGGAGGTGGAACACACTGTCCCACAGTCCGAAAATAAGATAATACCACACCCCAATAAGAATGAGGGAGGCCTTGGCAAGAGTACCCCTTTATAAATAGTCAATGCAAAATCTGCAGGCCAGCTAGATCGTCCTAAAGTTCAGTCCTCCCTTGCTTTTAGGACTGCTGGAAGGAGTCAAAGAAGAAGAGGAACACAGGTAGTGGGAGAAAGTAGAAAGAAAAGAAAGATTTCATGACCAAGAAGAAGACATCACCTCAGAAGCCTGGGATGTGAGAGAGGCAGTCAAGGTAATCAAAGATGATGAGCTGGATTAGTTGCTGAGAGGATGAGCAACCCATTTAGCAAGGGGGTGATGATGAGCCCCAAAAATGGGTAACTTCTTGGGCTCATTTTGCCTAATTGTTCTTCGTCAATCCACCATTCTTCATAGTTTATGCATGCTTTTGAATATATTTATGTTAATCTAACGAATGAGAATAGTCACTTGACCAAGAAGTCTAACACGTGGTTATTGCATATTTTTGGACAACTTTTGGACCAAGGCCAAGCATTTATGAGCCAGTTGACAGCCAAACACGAGGGAACAAGGGTGAGGATTTGTAGGAAGGGTGTCTCCTGCACTAAATGGCCCCTTCCTCGAATTCTCCACCATCAGCTCGGAGTTCAGCAGGCCACCAAAAATGATTCCCAAGGGCAGCTGGACAGCTTTTATAAAGCGACTGATTACTTGCAGTTTGAGCAGCCAAGCCCCTTGAGTTAAGGAGGACTATTGGAGGTCCTCGTAGTGTATAAGAAGTAAGGCTTCCAGCCTTTGTAGGTCACTTTTTGAACATTTTGTATTTTTCACTCTAGTGCTGCTCTGTTTTTCAGCTCATCTTGGAGCTTTTGTTGTAAAAATTTCTGT
The DNA here is from genome assembly GCA_031772625.1 of Pinus tabuliformis. Taxonomy (NCBI): domain Eukaryota; kingdom Viridiplantae; phylum Streptophyta; class Pinopsida; order Pinales; family Pinaceae; genus Pinus; species Pinus tabuliformis. Next base: position 663,762,606 of record CM062811.1, on the reverse strand, counting down.
GACATGGTTATTTTCTGAGTAATGGAGATCAGTTTCATTTTGCTTCAGTTCTAAGCTTCTTCTTGGTAGCTTGTAGCTCTTGGGGTTGGGCCCAAACCAAGTCCCAGGACCTCCTCTGTGTACTGTTATATGTTTTTGCTGTATTCATAGAATAATTTCTGCCAGTAGATTACAATCTTGTTTGGTTACTTAGTCCATTTTTGATGATAGAAATAGTTGTTCATGTTTCAGGTCAATTTGATAGGTTTGTAATAGAAAATATCTTCGAAAGGGGCCATCAAGCAACTCCTGTTCTCACCTCTCCCTCCTCGAGACCATGAGCCGAGACCAAGGTGTCCTTGCTGCCATAAAAACACTATTCTTGCTTCTTCATGCAATTGCTAGTGTTAGATTCTTAGATGAAAAAGTTGGTACCAGTTGTGGTTACATGCTTAGATCCATTCTTGCTTGGTTTTCATAGTTGACTTACATGATTTTCTGCCAACAAACTGTTGTCCATCATGATTTCTGGTATTTAGGTCAAATTAGGTTAAAGTAGCTAGATCTTTGGTTTTCCTAGTCTTCGTTTGGTCAGTTTGGAAAATAATGTGCAGATCAATTGTGACACCTCTTTGCCTACCCTTTCTCCATAAATGCAACTTGCTCCATCCTCTAACTCGGATTCTTGTGTTGCATTTTCCACATTTTCTCACTTTGCCCTAATTCCTACGTTCTTGTGCAACATTACTTCTTCTGTCTTCGAACAAACCCAATTGCCTTAACCACTCCTCAGCCTCATTAACCAGGTCCTAGGCCTCTTCACACCCTCATTGAACCTCCATTCCCACTTCTCCACCTTTCTTCCACCATTAGCCCTTCAAAATCCCCTTTCAGAACATCCTGTAGAACCCCTGCAGACTTCCTATAGAAGCTCACGAAAGTGGTTTCATGATATCCGAACACTGTGAAACTCTCTGGAAGGGTGCTAGGGACCCCTTAGGCCCTATTCTCACCTTCCCAACCTTTTCCAAGAGCCTCCTCCATTTCCTTTCATCAACAACCTCTGCACAGTAAAAAACAGTTAAAACACATGCATAATAATTCTACAAGATTACTCAAAAGTACAAAAAAGATGTTCCTTTTCAGATTTTAGTTCAGAAGTAGCTTAGTCACATGCATTTTACCTTTCTAAAAGTCAATGGCATCCATTTCCACTGCTTTCATCTCTTTTCTTGCACCGATAGGGTTAGTTGGTAAAACTAGGGTTTGCTAGGGTTTGCATTTCCTTTCCGCTTTTAGTTTCTTTCTGCAAGTAGATTAGCCTCCTTTGAGTTAGCTTCCATCCATCAGTTAAAAGCTTCTTCTAAGCGCTCATAGAAGTTGGCTTAAGCTCCTAGTAGACTTGTGCCAGCTGATCAAGTGACAGCCATGGTAAGAGCTAGTACTTGTGCATATAGCACCGTCGCTTCCATGTTTGTTACGAACTACCGGGTTGATAAAAGTAAAGAAGGGAGTCCTAGGAGTTGCAACATTATTGCTGCAATACTGGAGCCCACCACAAAGTGTGCGAAGCATGAATTGTAATGAGTCAAGTTAAAGGGTTGTCCACCCGAAAATAATGTAAGAAAATAGAAAGTAAGTTGGCCTGCCCATGGTCCACAGATCATGGGAATGTATAAATAGTGCAAGGTTCTAAGGTTGGAAGTCAGTTTTTGGTTTCTCTCTGTGTCTGTGAGTCCAAGTCAAGGGTGTTAGAGGATAGATAGAGGTTCTACAGCTGTGTGCACAGAGGCCTGGTAGAGTCCGCAGCTGTGTGCACGGATCCCTGCAACTAAGTGCGCGGGGCGGATTTGGTTATACTGAACGGAAGATATTAATAAATATAAGTTTGTTATGAAATATTGCGGATCTAGTGTATTCTGGGTTATGCATCTGTTATATGAGTTTATACTTGTCTTAAGAATTATGATGGTGTGCACTGGCTATTATTGTTAAATGTTTGCTTAAAGACCGTAAGAAGTAGATTTGAGAAATAATAAACCCATATAATAGTAAGAATCGAGGAAACACCCATCGTAGATCTACACGAAGCCTTACAGAACAATGTGAATTCTCATATTGGGTCGCGCCTCTCCAGTCCTCATCGAGACATCCCAAGGGTGCGGAAACCTGGTTCTAGCACCCTCCCTTACTACCTCGGGTGAAACTTTAGTCCGCGCTCCCCGGACTGTTGCCGAAAGGGCTGGTAGCGCGGGATTTGTTTGGCTAAAACACTTGTGAACCTAGGTTAGGCCCCAACAAGCCAACAAATGGTTCCATTGCTGGGACCAGGATCTACATAAGGTATGTCTGAAGTCGGAATACTGGAACCCTACGAAGAAATAAATTGAAGAGTGGTTGGATTAGAAGCTTCACAAGTTCATGGTACAAGAAAACAAAAATCCACAAATATCTGAGGAGAGGTGGCTGGATCTCCACATATACATAGAAATCCATGAGATATTCTTCACGTCCTTCTCGACAGAACTATATGAGTGGATTGTGGGACTAGCTGACAGTCAGGGAAGGTGCAGACTAGAACAGCCCATTGTGTGGACTCCAAAGTTGGTGCGCAGGCTAGAGGCGTCTGACTATAAAATCACGAGGGTCGTAGATCACTGGTTGGATTGGATAATAGGAGGGTTTATCACTGAGTTCACGATAAATGCAACTATGAGCTACAGTGAAGCAAAGTGGCGTTTTCTCTAGGGACCACGAGGTAAGTACATCAAATCGTTGAATACCTGGATTAAGATGTTGTTATGTGAAAAATGGGTTACGCGCATCCGTTAATGTATAGGATAACGAAGAGCGAAAGAGGCTACCAGGGGACCGAGGGATTAGAGAAAAGTCCCCTGATTTCACTTTCGCGAGAAAACGAGGAGGATCTCGCGGGGTTCTCTCCGAAAAGCGCATTCCAATTGATCAAGCAGTGCATTCCTTTGATACCACCGCCATCCACAGTGCCACCCACTTCACCTACATCAACCCCATCTTCACCTACTCCACCTCCACCACCGAGGGTTGGAATGGTGAGTGTAATCAAGTTTCCTTTATTTAGAGGCATAGGAAATGAGGAACCAGAACAGTTCTGGTTCGTGGTGAAGGCAGTATGGGAAGCCTAAGGCATTACGGATGATAACATCAAAAAGGATACTTTGGTAACCGCGCTGCACAATCGCATGTTGATGTGGTATATAAAGTACTCTAGCAATCACCCAAATGCGAGAATAGCGGCGATCCAGGATGCATTGAACAAAGAATTTAGCTGGCCGAAATCAAAGATGCAGTCGATCATTGGGTTCAAAGAAATTATGATGCTACTTGGTGAAACCCCTTGGGATTTGGATCAGAGACTAAAGAGTATGATCCATGAGGCTAACATGACACTGACAGATGCACAACATTGTGTGTGTTTTGTGGAATCTTTGACATCGCATCTGTGGACGGCGCTATCACAGCAAAAGATCTCGACCCAGGCTGAAGCATTAGAGATAGTGATGAGGTTGCATGAAACTCCAATACAAGATCCTGGGTTGGGAGTTCAGCAAATCCACGCACAACTACAAAACCTATGCTTAGAGATGAAAAGTTTAAAACAAGATAAGGTGCCCCAGCCAGCAGCACGCAAAGAGGTATGGTGCATCAAATGTAAAGGCCAAGGCCACGATAAGGATCATTGCCAGATATTCGCGAACTATTTTCCCAGACCAATGCTGTTGAGACCAGAGGTGCAAGTGGGTCCAAGTTCGATGCCCACACTCTGGTGTACAATCTGTCAAGTGGGAGGAAAGCACGCAACGGACAACTGTCATCTATTGCAGAAGTTTACACATACCCCCAACAACTATTTTGCAACTTTTGTAGATCGATGGGCCACGATGAACGAGACTGTCGAAGTTATGAATTGCTGATGGACCGAACATCTTCCTACAGGATGTAGATGGAGGTGCGAGGCCAGGATCCTACCGCAGCAATAGCGCGTGGTGGATTCCAGTGACGTGGACAGGGACGAGGAGGAATGGGACCCAAACGAGGGCCTAGATAGTTAATCTGCTACAATTGTGGAGGACCTGGACACTACGCACATGACTACACGAACCTGATCAGAACATGTTGCCCTTACCGTTACCAGTTTGACCATGAAGCAGTAGATTTCCCCACGAAAATCGCACAGATGCATGAAAACGGGGTGTTTCAGTCTACTCCCACGCAGAACATCCAAATGATGAAGGTTGAACCACGCGAAGAGGATGCTAATGTGAATATGGTGCTCAAAAGCAGTGAAAATACAGGGGAGGATAAGGGGAAGCAACCCGAGGAGGATACATGGGTTCATAAGGCCCCTATGAAGCAACCTGAGTTTGATTTGGAATGTGCAAAGGAGACATTTATGGAAGCTAAGAAGAGCTTCGCAGAGGCCTCTACTTCAGGTAGCAAGGATCAAACTGAACCAGAAATGGATACCTCTATGCTAACTACCTCTTTAGAGACATGGATGAATCTACTACAGGACAATAAAGCAGTTAAGGGTTTACAAGAGCTAATAACTAGGTGCACAGGATCGGATGAACGCACATGGTTCGGAAACTAGGCAAGAAAGGTTTGCACACCGAATGAAAAATGCAGTTGACTACACAAATCGGTGACTAGGAGATGGATCAAGTTGTTATGGACTTGGGATTAGATGTGAATGTGCTACCTAAATAGACTTGGGAACGCATGGGCAGGCCTGTACTACAATGGTCTCCCATTAAATTACAGATGGTGAACCAACAAAAGGTCTTGCCCATGGGGAGACTGCAAGGAGTTACAGTGGACATCGAAGGCACGACCACACATACAGATTTCGAGGTAATAGAAATTGTGGATGACAGTAACCCGTACCCTGCATTGTTAGGTATAGATTGGGCCATGGATATGAATGGTGTCATCAACCTAAAGAGATGAAAAATGATATTCGAGAAAAAGTCTCTCCGTGTAGTGGTTTCGTTGGACCCAGCCAAAGGAGCGTGCTACACTGAGCCTGTGCACGATGAGGATAGTGATGATGAACTGGACTGCATCTACTAGATCATAGTGCAGGATCATGATCAGGTGAATCCGACAGTGGACAGGAGAATCTCATGGGAACGTGACAGTTTCTGCACGTCGGACTCAGACGAAGAGATTGAGCGGTGGCAGAACCAATTGCATGAGGTAACAATGCTAAAGTGTAATATGATGGTCAGATCGGTGTAGCAAGGGAACTGCGAATAGAGGCAGGAAAAATGAAGGTGGAGGAACCTGTAGACCGCTGTGAAAAGGCTATACTAGAACAAAAGTGGTAGGGAACACAAACAGGGGTATTGTGCGCAACAACTGCACAAGGGTGGAGTACACACCAAAAGACTAGGAAGAACTGGTGCAGATGAAGAAGGTAGACACATCGGCGATGGAGGATGCAGGTGTATGTTGTGCAACCGCCTAACCGACTAAGAATAAAAAATTAGAATTCACCGCAACAATGCATTCCGCCAGCCATTCGCGACAAAGGCATTAGGAAAATAGGTGGGAACATGAAAAACGTTCCCCAAATAAGATGACCCAATGGGAATCTACAAGTACCAGGGGTTCGATGGGCCTATAAGACCATCAACAAAAGCAGGGGGGTGAAGGTGATCTTATCAATGCTAAGACAGGATGGAAGTAAGAGGACAGAAGAACATCCCCAGACCGCAACCTCCGAGGTGCGGACAACATGCAAGGTCATGGGCAAAGGAATTTGGCGATTGGAGGAAGCTATTAGGCATGGTAGTAGAAGGATTTGCGAAATCGATGAAGAATGCACATGGCTAAGGAGAACGAGTGCGAGGTTGAATGAAGAAATCAACAAAGTGACAAACAGCGTCACACAAGCAGGTCGCACAAATCTGCAAATGAGGGAACCAGGCCTGGCCGGTTCTACCTCGGGACTAGAACAAGCTGAGACCTTGCTATCATGGCTATAATCACACCAATAGAGGAGCATGCCATATACAGCAAGGCACGATGGGATAACGGATACGAAGGCACTCAAAAGGTGCTCGCATCCCGGGCTAGTAGGGAAACTGAAATTTCACACCTGGGGTACGATCACTTGACTAGTTGTGGAAGGTGTAGTCTTAGTGTTCCAAGCAATTTAAAGGAGAAGCGGGACTATAAACAAGGCTGCAAAAGACCTACACGAAAAAAAGGTTCCGTCCAAGGCCAGCTGGTCAGCAAGATGGTGGTCATGCCGAAGGGGCCGCATTGCCACAAGGGAGGGCTAGGGGGTGACTGTTGACATCACTGTTCATGACAAGAAGTTAGAGTTACGACAAAGAGGAGCAGGTAGTAGGCCATTAAGGCAGGAATTCCTAGTTAGATACGAAAAGATTTTCCGCCACGAAGAAGTTAATGAATCAAAAGTGGAGGGAAGGGTTAAATTCAAATTTAGATGTTCCTATACAAACCGTTGGGGTAGCCCTACAATAACCCTTGCCTATGTGAGACTCAAGCTAGTACAGAACAACAAGCACCCACCTACCTAGCCCCCTAAGAGCACATCCCTGAGTGAATCCAGGATAGAAACCATGAGAACTAGGGTCAGGTTCAAGGAAGCGGCCTATCTGACCCAAGAGGAGTCAGGAGTGGCAGTCGATGCCCTACAAGTTTAAAATTCCCCACGCACGTCGTGACCCCAAAAATACAAGCAGCCTATGGGACCAGTTCGGGCATCACCGAGATTCAATAAATTAATAGTGGCAGAAAAGGGCAAAGCAATCACCACTGAAATCGACGAGGACGAGGAAGATTTGCAAGACCTGATCACTCAGATTGAAGCACAGGATGAGGAAGGGGAGGATGTTGTCCAAATACCTTCGCTAACACCATATATCTCTCCATGGAAAGGGGTGGCCAAGATACCAAAGGACCTAGAGGCCACGAAGAGTACGCTCTAGACCCCGCTTCTTCCAGATGAGATAAGGTTTGATGGTCTGCCGCTGGGCTGAGTACCAAGTATCAAGCTCGAAGATTGGGATATTGTGAACAACGAAAAGTTCCCCCAATTTTCAGAAGAGAAATTACTGCGTTGGAAGTGGTTACAGGGTGTGGAGAAGGCGAGATTTCTCAATTTGAGGTGGATACCCCACTATCACTGCCTGGCCATTGTTATAGACATATTTGGGCACTGCAACTTCAATCATATATGTCCATAAACCAAGGGCTTCTAAGTCCCTAAAAGTGTTGTTTCATACCCCTAAAGGAGCAAGGTCAGCTGATTACATCATCTCCTAGGAGTTCTCCATGAAAAACTACTTAGAACTGGTCAAAGCAGGACCATACAAACTGCCCAGTGCTAAGGGTGTGATGCATCTCACCTGCCACATGCAAAAATTGTGATGCATACTAGAAAGCCCTTCTGTAGGGTGTGATGAGCGAGAGCAGACAAATGGCGCAAACAGTTCTCTAGGTGGAGACCCTAGGAATCTTCTAGAAGCTGCTCATTTGACACTTGCTTCTCTGAATTCGCCCAAGGATGAGTAAGAGATCATGAAATATCCAAGTGGAACCAAGAACTATCAGAGAGATGACACTAATCAAAATCCTAGAAGCTGACTCACCCCCCTGCAAACATCTATATATGGATCCCTCATCCCAGAGATCCAAAGGGCTGGAATTTTGTAATTTGCAACGAAGTTCTATTGGTTTCTCTTTGAAGACATTGTTGGGTGATCTTGCTTTGTATGAGGTGAAGAGGGCTTTCAAGCTGGGAGGATGGCACTGGGTTAGACCAAGTGGTTGTAATCCTCTCTTCTACTACTTCTATCAATAAAGCTATTTGAGTTTTCCTCCATATTCTTGTGTATCTCTGAATATTGTGTTGATATATGCATTTGTATGGTCAATATATATCTGATCCTATATTGTTTACAGTGATAGATCTCTATGCTTTGATGGTATTATGCTGCTGTGACTCTACAGGTGGTCTTTGAAGTGGGACAAGTAAGGAAGGAGTTGCGAGATTCTGTCAAAGGGGAAAGGAAACAAGCAAGGAGCCAAGCAAAAGACTGAGGTTTTCACTCTCTACTTCTTTCTCATGTATCTCTCGTAAAGGAAAACACAAGTGACTTTACTTTGTTTGTTTCTAAGATAGCTACCCATCTTAGTGGGACTAGTAGTTTTGAATAGACATTAGTTTTCCCGATAACAAAATGGCGACTCCGCTGGGGAGCGAATAGTTTGATTGCTTGTCTCTGTTTTTTTGATTCATAAACCACAGATGGAGCCTAAAGTTAAGCCAGCTAGCCTTCAAACTGCATTTGCTATGCAAGTGAAAAGTAGATCAATGTTGCTTCAGTCAATATCCAGGTTTGTTTATGGACTAAACAATTGACTTGCAAACATCCTAAGTGCCCTAGAGGTAGCTCAAGTAACCTCATTAGATCAGCCCCTATACTTTGTAGTTACTGACTATCTTTAGCTCAACCTAAATCGCTGAACTAAGCTGCAAACTGTGACCAAAAACCAAGTTAAAGTCTCGTTCTCAGACCATCACACTGTCTCCTTCTGGAAGACTCGATGCATCGCACCTTCCGTGTGCAGTAGGTGGGATGCATCTCTGTTTCCCTATGTTACAGGTGCAATGATCAGGTAAGACTGTTTTTGCCTCTAGATTTTGGTTTTTTCTTCACTCTCTTTAGCTTTATTCAGGAGTTTTTCTGTCTGTGATTAGTAGACCACTGTTGAAACCCCCTTCCTTTGCATCATTCAGCCTCCATTGTACAAAGAATTGTGAATGTTTTTATGTATTTTTCACCATTTACAGTTCTCCTTTACAAAATAGTAGCTTAATCGAACTATCATATTTTGATTTGAAAGTGTCACAAGTGTCGTTTTCAGTCAAAGAAAAGAATCCTCCTCTTTTTGATAGTCGATTACACTGTTACTCTTGTATTTGATCTGAATTAATAGTATTTCAAGTGTCAAAAGCAGTTTTCAATTCAAAATCGCAAAGTGTCGTTTTGTCTTCCTTTCGTTTTTTGAAAAGAAAATCGTTAGTATTGTCGCTTTGAAAGAAGAGATAATTCAGATTTGTATTTAGCATTCTTTTTGTCATTCACACATTAAGAAAGCGGAAAAAAAATACATGCATGTGCATTTGCATTTAGACTGCTTGTTGATTTTGATTTAGGAAAGTGCATCTAGTGTGTGCTCTCTGCTCTATGTTGAAAGGATTTCGCTTCTCTTTCCTTAGTAGCTAGGATTTTCATTGCAAAAAGAAGAGTAAACGACTATTTATCATCTTAGATTGCATATTTAGGAGTTGTATATCTACATCACGTGGTGAACCTTAAAGGCAAACTTCTTAAGAAAGATCAACTGTAAAATAAATTCAATGAACATAAAAACGCTTTGGAACCTAAGGCACAACGTCTAGAAGTCTATGCTAGAGATGTATTCTGGCGTCGTAAAGCCTGGTAACTATCGCTTTCTTCGTAGGTTGGGTGATTCCTCCTCTTTGAGACGACAAGTGCTAATACGGACTTGTGCTCCCACGTACCGTCAAGTATATATTGGGAGACCACAATAGGCTATATCCTTTATCCTTAGGAAGCCGTGTCTATCGCCCTATCGATCGCAATGCAATGAACACATCATTCGGGAAGATTGACTGCCGTACCGTAAAAAGTATTATGCAGTTTTCCGATTGGTTTGGTAATCCCTCTGTCTAGATTTCCAGAGTAGTCTCTTTCGTTCCTTTTCAAACTCCTTAAAGGAAAAGGTCCATCTGAGCACTTGTCACTTCAGGCTCATTAAAAATCGAAGGCGACTAGAGTCATCTTTAGCTTTTTCTCGACTCTTAAAAATTGAAAAAGCAAGTTGTGTCAAAGCGTCTAAAATTTATTTTAATCAGAATAACGTCACTGTTCCCTCGTTGATCTTAGGTTGAGAAAATGGAGTCCACCAATAAAGGATTTCCCCTTGGAGGAAATCCTAGTCCTTTGTCTTCTTGGGGAGATGTTGGTGCACCTCATATGCCCACATTGTCCCTTCCAGGACTGACAATTGGCCTGCCAGTATGGCTTTTCTCGACCTCTGTCGTTCAAATCACCGTGATTCCTGAGCAATCAAATCAGCAACTAGATGATACTAGAGTTACCCCCCAACCTTCTACTTCGTTTGTTTCTCCCTCTCCTTCTTCCTCTTCGCTTGGTGAAGATAGTAAAACTAAAAACCAAGTAACTAAGAAGAAGAAGAAAGGGAAGGAGAAAAAGAAGAAGGAGCTAGCGGCAAAAAGGGTCAACCGTACATCGTCTAGTGAAAATCTACACACTGCACCTTCCAAACCTAAATCTCCATATGTCATCTACAAAGGGGACCACTATCATCGAGATTGTCCTTGCATCCCACGGATCTTAAGGGACTGGTCTCCCTGCTTGCACAATTCGATATCGTCAATCTCTGACGATCATGTTGAGAGTACACTGTCAACTAGTGAAACGAAGTCACCGGACAAAAAGGAAGATCTAAAATTCCTTGTAGACTGTGTGAATGTGATCATGCCATCCATCATTGTCCCTTCCTCGATGAAGCTAAAACAATCTTGGATAACCATCTTGCTTCACTGCTACGGCTTCCTCCTCGATACAAGAAACTCTTGCCAAGTCCATCGCTAGTTGAAAATCCAGTTGACACACCTTTGTTGTCGATCGAAGCACCTATCATTGAAGATAAAACATCTAAGTCCACATCAAACCAAAGTCAACAGGTTGAGACGGCAATCGACCCCATCTTGTATTCAGAGGATCTACCTTCAGATGATATAGTCACCAAAGAGAATGAGAACGACACCGTTCAAATTCTTTTCGTAAACACAGACTCTGATGAACATGGGGGCAATATACCCATTCCTTTACCATAGGAAGGAAGTTCATCAGAGATATATCCGGCCTTTTATTCGGTCCCACCTCCAAGTAACCTGGTCGTCTCCTTCGATTGGAATCTACTAGGAAGACCCCATCTACCATCTAATGTACCATTCCGAATCATAGTGCAAACTTACAGAATGGTCATGGTTGGTACCATCATAGATGAAGGGGCTTCTGTGAGTATCCTTTCCTCAACTGCTTGGAAACTGCTTGGTTCGCCATCGCTTTTGCCAAAGATTTGAAATCTGACAGGCTTCGACAAAGGAACCAGTTGACTGTTAGGGATCCTTCTGAATTTTTCTATAACTTTTGAGAAGGAAAACCATTTATCTGAATGTAATGGTAGTCCAAGGACCTTTAGATTACAATCTACTCCTTGGGCACGACTACATTTATAGCATGGGAGTAATTGTTTCCTCACTCTTTCGAGTGATGTGTTTTCCACATGAAGCCAGAGTGGTCCAGCTCGTAGACCAAATTTCATTCCCCAGTTCACACATAGCTAATAGTCAAATGCCATCCCTAACAGGTCTTTTTGCGCAAGGAATGTCTCATCAATATCCAGTCCATCCACCTGATGAGCGCGAGTGATTCGGTGGTTGTGACTGAAACCCAGGGGGCATGCACCCTGGTCTGGTTCGGTAGAAAAACTTCAGGTATAGGGTGGGTTTCCACGAAGGATATATGACTAGTCTGACACACATGTCCGTTTAGGAAAATGGGATTAGACTGGAATAAGATACTTCCGTCAGAAGGTATGCCTTTCCCGATAGAACAAATGTTTTGTCTACAAATTGAAGGGTATCCTGGAAACTCTACTTCGCTATACCTGGTGGCATGCAAACCTTTTTGCATGAAAGTGAAAAGCGACCATTTGTTTTCTTAGTTTGTAGGTTCTTAACCCTTTAAATTCGTAGGATTGGTCGTTCCTAGCTTACATAATAAAAGGAGTCGGAGCAAAATTTCGAATGGTGCAAGCTCCCTAAAAAATCAACCTATCGATGAGACATCCTTATTATATGACTGGCATGAGTAGTTTTACGTGAAGTTCAAGCTCGTTAAAAAATAAACCCAGCAATGAGAATATGTTCCACCAGAGTTTAAGCTCATTAAAAAATGAACCCACCTCCAGTAAATAACCATTACGATCACAGTATTATCAGCTTTTGAGCCTTGGCCGTGTTCTTACCATCACCTCCACTTTTTTTTTGCCGATCATACACCTCCATTTGATTGTTTACCCATTTTGAGGAACAACTGCGATGAGTGATCCTATTAGCCACCTTCTTTACACTACCATGATTGAAAAGTTCCAAACATTACTTGGAACCAGCTGCTATCCGAAAACATCACTCATTCCTCAAAAAACGAGTCTCCTTTAAGCTCTTTTCATCTGACTCGTAAAATATGAAAAGATTGCCGAGAAATTGGCCTCTCCAGCTCGTTAAAGTGATTGGAAGTGCCATCCCTCCTCTAGATTTTAATCTTTTTGGACCTGAGGGATTATTACACAAAAAGATTGAGCGTTTGTCTTGTTCGGCTCGTTAAAACTATCGAAAAGTCATCCCTTTCGCATTGTTTTATACTTTTTCGGACTTAAGGGATTATATTACGAAAAAGAAATATTGGAGTTTCCTTTCCGTCTCTTTTCAGACTCTCTAAAATTGAAAAGGACCGAGTTATCCTTGTCGTTAAACTCGTTAAAACAATAGCGATAAACTTGTCCAATCAGAGAACAGCAAGTTTCACTATCGCTAGGCTCGTTAAAACATAGCGACGGGTTTGCCCGAAGGGAAAATTATAGAACAAGCATATGTTATCCTCCTCAAGCTTGACAAAAATAAAGAGGTACTGGTCAGAAATGACTGGGGAAAATTGGGAAGAAAACTTGAAGAAACGTTATTGGTAGCAGGTTGCTCTTGAACATGACACTTTCACTCCATCACCATGATTGAGTCAAGTTGTGTTATTCCGTTCACCGTTCATACCACCATTGGTCCACCATACCATCCACTTCTGGGGTTAACGCTACCAATGCATTTCAGTGTCGTTGATATGTTCAAGAGAAGTCGCTCAGAGAATTCACCTACCTAGCTTGTGTCTCATCCACTGCAATACCTTCACCCTTCATTCTTTCATGACCGCCACCCTGAACCTTGTATCATTAGATCGTTTTCACCTCCACAAAATCATTTGCTCCCATCTGTGCCATAGATGTGGGATTCATTAATGCCCTCCTACAATGGGTCACTTCTTGTCGACATCAGCTCATTATCCAAGAAGTCGACCTAGGAACAACCCTTTCAGTACTTTGAACCTTGCATGCCTCAATGCCAAGTTTCTCACTTGCGGCGACAGGTTTACATTAATGGCCTTCCACCGAAAGATTTTTCATGGTGTTCGACATCGACTCATGTATTCACACCACGTGAATTGTACTGCAGTACCTTGAGGGTCATCATCATCATCGGTGATTCCTCTCGCACCTGTTAATAGCTTACATCATTGGCTGGTAATCAGGTGATGTCTTTCCATGTTCGACATTAGAACATCTTTTCGAATTGACCGACTTATACTTTCAGGCGAAGATTGAACAAGTTTTGAAGACCCCGAATCTAGTTTCATCCATCCGGGCTACGATATATTCAGGAAAATAAAGAAATAAAATGTACATCATTACTGCACAGATAATCATCCAAACTAAGGGATGATGGCTCTACGAGAATCATCAGTCTGCACACAAACGGTTGTCTTTCCTATGTACATGAAAATGAATTTATCAAGCTGAGAATGGGAATTCCCACCTCAGCTAGATCATGAAAATATTATGAAGATAATGTATTGTATTGTATCTTATTATAGGTCACCTTCCAGTTCGAAAAACCTCGGATCCTCATTATAAAGCATTTCACCCGACATCAAAAAGATTTACGACCTCATGCTTTAGGGGGCAACTGTTATAGACATATTTGGGCACTGCAACCCCAATCATATATGTCCATAAACCAAGGGCTTCTAAGTCCCTAAAAGTGTTGTTTCATACCCTAAAGGAGCAAGGACAGCTGATTACAACATCTCCCAGAAGTTCTCCATGAAAAACTACTCAGAACTTGTAAAAGCAGGACCATACAGACTGCCCAGTGCTAAGGGTGCAATGCATCTCACCTACCACATGAAAAAAGTGCAATGCATACTAGAAAGCCCTTCTGTAGGGTGCGATGAGCGAGAGTGGACAAATGGCACAAGCAGTTTGCTAGGTGGACACCCTGAGAATCTTCTAGAAGCTACTCATTTGACACTTTCCTCTCTGAATTCACCCAAGGATGAGTAAGAGATCATGAAATCTCCAAGTGGAACCAAGAACTATCAGAGAGATGACACTAATCAAAATCCCAGAAGCTGACTCACCCCCTTGCAAACATCTATATATGGATCCCTCATCCCAGAGATCCAAAGGGCTGGAATTTTGTAATTTGCAAGGAAGTGCTGTTGGTTTCTCTTTGAAGACATTGTTGGGTGTTCTTGCATTGTATGAGGTGAAGAGTGCTTTCAAGCTGGGAGGACGGCACTAGGTCAGACCAAGTGGTTGTAATCCTCTCTTCTACTACTTCTATCAATAAAGCTATTTGAGTTTTCCTCGATATTCTTGTGTCTCTTTGAATATTGTGTTGATATATGCATTTGTATGGTCAATATATGTCTGATCCTATATTGTTTATAGTGATAGATCTCTATGCTTTGATGGTATTATGCTGCTGTGACTCTAAAGGTGCTCTTTGAAGCGGGAGAAGGAAGGAGTGGCGAGATTCTGTCGAAGGGGAAAGGAAACAAGCAAGGAGCCAAGTGAAAGACTGAGGTTGGTACTCTCTACTTCTTTATCATCTATCTCTCATAAAGGAAAACACAAGTGACTTTAGTTTGTTTGTTTCTAAGATAGCTACCCATCTTAGTGGGACTAGCAGGTCTGAATAGACACTAGTTTTCCCGATAACAGCCATCACCATTTTTGTTATCTGACAGTTACTATGTTTGGTACATGATGGGTATCTCTGGTTGGAGGAACCAATTCCCATCAAGGCCGATTTAGTACACCGAATTTCCCAACTTCTTACAAAAGGGAACGATCCTACAGACATAGTCGGAACGAGTAGCGACGTGGGTCTCGCAGAAGCCATGAAGGGTAAATATATGCTAGAAAAATGAAAGAGAGGTATGTAATAGCAAGCATCAAAGACTGAGGGGTGCGTGTTGCCACCCAATTGCTGGCCAGTAAGCTCATGAGAAAATGTCATGGAGAGGAAGTACCAACCATTTTCATAGCGCTCACGGAGTAGTGTGCAGAAGGGGTTCAGTTCAATTGGGCGCAGTTTCTCTGTGACGAATTTTTGACGAATTGTCGGGAAGCTTAGGAGCAAGGTAAGACTTTCCATTATGCATGGTTGCTCCTAACAATCCTACTGGTTGCAGGAGAGCTGCCGCAGGGCAGCCAATTTCTTGACATTGAGGACAACCTCCCTGAAGCCGTGCGGTATAACTCGCTCCAGGCTACGAAAGATACCACGAGGATTCGTGAGATCAAGGTGTTTTGGATATTCATGGAGGCGAGTATCAGGACATGGATCACTCGTAGACCATGGTTATCCTTGATAGTATACAACAGTTTGCAAAGCACGACCGTGTTCAAAGCGGACATGCATAATATATATACCCAGGCATGGAAAGATCCAAATCAAACATGGGTAAAGGTTCCATTCATTGCAACAGACAATGCAATTTATTAGGTAATGGTAGCATGGCCTCCAGAGTTGCATGCCTCGGACTTGGGCGCGTTAGACAAGATGGTAGCGCAGCAGCGAAAGAAGGAAATCCAGCTGCTGGTGGAAAGGATGCGTCAGGGACAGAAGGCACCTTCGTAGCAGGAGGCGACCAAGTAATCACCGAAGAAATCAAGGAAGATCAAGAAATGTCCTCAGAGCAGGACATACAGAGGGAAATGGAGATACAGGAATGCATGGACCCTACTACAAAATCAACCGAAATCAAGAGGCCGAGCATCAAGGAGCCGCCACATATACGTAAAAAGTCAAAGACGACAAAGACTTTGGAGAAAGATTTTCTTGATAGTAGCAAACCGGTGCGTAATGTCACTAAAGGTGTGTTGGAGGAGTTGATGACAAAGAAGATAACTATGCTGGGGGAGTTCAAAGCGTAGCTATAGGCATTACAGGTGCAACCCCCAGGAGGGATAATACCAAACCTAGCCGACGACACATCTGCAGCCGAGAAGATGGTGTGAGCCATCAAAATGAACACTTTAGTGTTGCCAGCAGGCACTGTCCTAGTAGAAGCCGAAGGTGACATGCGAAGTTGGAAGTCGAATTTGGCCACCCTTCCCAGAGAAACCCTATACTAGCTACAGGATGGGGTCACCGTTGAGCTTTGTGCCAGGGAAGGCTGCGCCCTCCAAGTCTTAATGGAGCACAAGGAAAATCTGGAGTAGATCAATCTATAACATGATTACTTGGTTGCACAGAACAAGGAATTGGAACAGGCCGTAGTGGAGGTCTGTAGAAATGTACCAGAGTTGGCTATGCCAGCGGAACTCCCAATAGCTGACAAGATTCATCACATGGTTGCAGGATTTCGTACGGCCCAAGAGGAGGCTGTGAAAGCTCAGTGGGAATTAAACTTACAAATCATGGAACTAATGATGAAGTCGCAGCCTCCCACATTCTCGGACGTTCAAGACCAGTACCACTGTGAAATCCAAGTAGGATGGTAAGTGATACCGCGCGTTGTCTAAGATTGCTTGGGATTGTTAGATCAGTCACTCCATATTCTCACATCCCTTCAGGAAGACCCAACACTACAGAAAATAGACACAGAAGCGTGGGAGTTGCAACAGGCTTACGACCAAGTCCGGGGAATGGTGCAAGCTGTCGCCATCACGCAGTGATTCGATAAGATGAGGGAGGCCCAAGTTCTCAAGGAACAAGTTGAAGTCGCGTGGCAGAAGGAAGCAATGCCTAAAGAACGCATTCAGCCTTGGCTAGATGAGGCATTCGCGGTCTCCACCAACATCGAGGGAAAGTTAGCACACATGCAGGCAGCATATGAACCTAGACAAACAACTGAAACTGATGCATCGGTAGCTCGCGTACAACGGGTATAATGGATGGCGGAAGATTTTGCTGTGAGTGTAAGAGAAGCATAGAAGTTGCTGGATGGCCTCCACGCGAAGATTGCTGCACCAACCGAGTGACTTGGGATGAGTCATGATGATTGTGTTGGGGGCCTGTTGGGCAGTGGATCCTTCGCACACCAGTTTTGGTGCTTAAAGTCCACAATTTTGGGTAGAAATATGGTAAAGGCTCCACGAAGTGCACAAATTGTAATGAGTCAAGTCAAAGGGTTGTCTGCCCAAAAATAATGTAATAAAATAGAAAGTAAGTCAGCCTACCCATGGTCCGTGGATCATGGGAATGTATAAATAGAGCAATGCTCTAAGGTTGGAAGTCAGTTTTTGGTTTTTAGATCTTGATTGTTATGGGTTTACGAAGGCAATATTCTCTCTGTGTCTGTGAGTCCGAGTCAAGGGTGTTAGAGGATAGATAGAGGTTCTACAGTTGTGTGCGTAGAGGCCAAGTAGAGTCCGAAACTGTGTACGCGGACCCCCGTAGCTGAGTGCGCGGGGCGAATCTGGTTGTACTGAACGGAAGATATTAATAAAGATAAGTTGGTTCTGAAATATTGTGTATCTAGTGTATTCTAGTTTATGCATTTGTTATATGATTTTATACTTGTCTTAGGAATTATGATGGTGTGCACTGGCTATTATTGTTAAATATTTGCTTAAAGACCTTAAGAAGTAGATCTGAGCAATAATAAACCCATCTAATAGTAAGAATAGAGGAAGTGCCCATCGCAGATCTACGCAAAGCCTTGTAGAATAGTGCGAGTGCTCAGATTGGGTCGTGCCTCTCCAGTCCTCATCAAGACATCCCAACGGTGTGGAAACCTGGTTCCAGCACCCTCCCCTACTACCTCGGATGAGACTTCAGTCCGCGCTTTGCAGACTATTGTCGAAAGGGCCGGTAGTGCGGGATTTGTTTGGCTAAAACACTTTTGAACCTGGGTCAGGCCCCAACAAGCCAACACATTCCAACTCCTAAATTATCTATAGGCTTCTTGGGATTGTTAACCAGTGGTATAGTAGATTCAGAAGATGCATGGGAGCCACCCGAAGAATAATCCATTTGATCAACCTTTACAATTCTCCCTTTATGAGGAAAACAAAGGATGTGAAATATTGATGAAACAATGGCATCCATCTCGTAAATCCAATTTCTACCTAAAAGAAGATTGTAATCCAGATTTGCATCAACTATTTCTACTTCAATATTTACCACCTTACCCCCAACATAGACGGGAAAGGCTGGAATAATCCCATGCGGACTATGAGAATGACCATCATATGTTGTCAATAGAGTAGGTGAAGGAACATCTTGAGGAGATCCAATAACTTTCTAACATGATATGGACATTACACATGTGGAAGCTCCCTCATCGGTTACAGTTTGAAAGATATTTGATTTTCAATACGTAGACTTAATTTGAAAAGCCATATGATGTGGGAGTCTCTTCTTGATGTTTGACATATCGAATGTAAGCACAAGAGAATTTTTTGGATCAACTACTTTCATCACAGTGAGTAATGCAGTCCTTTGTGCTGGGCATGACTGGAGTACCTCTAACACCGACATAGCACAAGGACTCTGAGCCAGATCTTCTATAATCGAGTAGTTTTGGGCTGCTTTAGCATTAGGGTTAATGGTGAAGCATTTTGCAGAGCCTTTTGGCATCCGAGGTATAGAATCAACTATTGGCCTCTCGATATGGAGTGGTTTTGAAACATCGGGAGCATACTTAGCCTTAGACAATTCTGATTCACCATAATCACGTGAACATGTAGCAACATCAATATGTGAAATCATCATGTAAACATTTGATGTCTTTTCCCCTTCCTGGTTGCCCCCAACGGGGGTACCGGTACTAGAGCTCGCGCCAGAAAGTAACTGTTGCACTTAGGGAAAAGGGTTAGTTAGCACAACCTGGGAGCTAGAAGACCCCTACTAAACTAATAAGCATTGAGCATCTTGGATCTTATGGAAAATATGAGTCAAATGATCTCCATTGCATAACGTCCACGGAAAATTTACTTTCTTCTTAGACTCTTTTTTACCCCCTCCAACATCATTGTCGGGTTTGTTTACATTACCCTTCCCATCCTTATTATTTTTCCTACCTCATCCTTTCTTCTTCTCATCAGATTATTGGTTTCCTTTGGGGTTATAAGTTTGGATGGAATTTATAAATGAAGATTGAGAAGGCATAGGCAATGATCGTGATGCCTACATAGAAGAAGCAATTTGTAAAGACAACTGCTACAATTGATTTAACAGGTTGGTTGTGTTAGCATCAATCGATCCGACTAGCCCGTCGGCATGGGGACCTGGCTTCAGCTTGGTTAAATCAAACTTGGACCTAATAGCATCAGGCAACATTTTCTGAAGAACCCCAGATTGAGAATATATAAGTTCTAACTATTGGGCTCTAAAAATAGCTTGTTCTTTGGTGAACACACTGGAGAATGATACATCCCTAGAAATCTCGGGTTGTAAAGATTTAAGAAACCATTCAAGAAGGAATTCTTATGGAATATTAGCTTTAATGAGCCTCCTCCTTCTCCTCCATTCCTGCATATGATCTGAAATGTGGGTTGCTTGGTCCTGGTGAAAATTATCTAATAGCTCAGTTCCAGCATCATAACGGATAGGAAACTAAAAATGGTTCAAAAATATCATATCCAAATCACCAAAAGAAGTGAAGGATCCCCCTATGAGTTCAATGTACCACTTAGCCACATTTACATTTAGGGTACGTTGGAATAATCTCAACCTAATTGAATCATCTATCAGGGAGTTTGACGAACACCATAAGTGGAAAGTGGTTATATGGTCACCCAGATCTTCACCAGTATTCCCTTCGAATTTGGGTATATCTGACAGAAGTTTGGTTGGAACCAGAGGCCAGGTCGGGTTATATATGATCAGATCATTAGTCAATTTAGATAGATCTGGAAAGTTTAACATTGTCAGGAAAGGTAATTGTGGAGGACCCTGAGGATTCCACCCTGTCTAGGTGGAATTCCCAACGTTCTGAAAAGAATACCCTGGATTTGTGAAGGCACCAAGTTGCCTGAAGTAATTCGTAGAAACACCTGAACCATAAGGAGATCCTTGTGGCCTAAAAAAAACTAGAGTTTGACCAACTCCTACCGAAAAATTTCCATATCTAGTGAAATTTCCCCCTAGAGAGGTGTTGAATGGAGCAGAGAGCCCTTGATAAGGGTTCCATGCATGAGCATAGGGAGAAAAACTCTGGAATGAACTGACGGAAGAATACGACATATTCCCATGTTGGCCAAAAGAGAATTGATTCTCAACTCCAAGTCCAGTAACAGAAGGGTTTGTTCATCCTTGAAAAGGATTATAACTTTGACCCATGGAGGGAAAAGGTATCGATCCTAAAGATGGGTTAGAATGTGGTATATGACCACTCCCAAAAGGGAAACCCTGAAAAGAAGCTGACCCACTTGCCATGGAAGTCATAGATGTGGAGGTAGTTGATGGAAAACTTAATGGAACCGAAGGAATTGCGTTGGTCGGCATTCCAAAGGGGATAAAACCAGTGCCAGAGGCAAAATCTTGGGTGCCCCCACTTGAAGATGGAATGGAGGTAGAGCCAAATATTGCAGTGCTAGGAGTAATGGAAGGTATGGAAATCATTCCTCCTCCTTGTACTGATACAGGAGTTTGCATACTAGTAGCACTCATGGTGGAAGCCATGCTCCCAGCAGTGGTCATCAAAGGAAAAGATCGAAATAGACTTGGGCTCGAAGGCCTGTTGGTTGGAGTCCTAACATATAATAAAATGTCTGGATGATCAAGAGGAAGAGGAGAATTAGGAGTCAAAAGAGACTCAGGAATCTCTTCAACCTCAATAATGTCTTCCGACTAGAAGAGGACTCTAGAAAGGACTGGAGTGTTCCTCTCCAACTCTCTACTTATACCAGGTCTATTTTGTGAATCAATAACTTCAATCGGAGGATAAATCTCTATTGCATCTGCTACTACTAATTGAAAATCACTAGCAGAATTTCTCTTATGCCTTCGTGGAGAAGGCTCAACACTCATAGGTGAAAGCCCATGAAGCCTCCTAGACTGATGAACTAGTCGATCAACCACTTTTAATTAAGGGCTCAATCATTTTTTTTTTATAAGGCTAGGCCAACTAGGAGCAAATAGCACTCTCTAAAAAGTCCTTAAAGATACAGACAATCAAACTACTTCCAATTATTTCTTGTCTAGGTGATGAGGACTGGACACCAAAATACAAGAAAGTGAAAATCAAAGACCTTCTGAAAATAGTCTGGGATAATGATGATTGAGGCTTACTAGCAAAGGTAACAAAAACAATTACACTGACGTCCAGACAAAATCCTTTGCCAGTGCAAGCACCCAAGCTTCACAAGGGTACCCTCTAGAAGTACTGATGAATGTGATGCAACGTCTGCCTCAGGTGCCACGATATTCCCCTTTGCATCCACCTATGTGATCCCTAGGAATGGAAACTATGGGCACTAGTTCATATCAAAATTTGGGCAAAATAGTCTCGAGGCGAGATCCAACAACTAGGAGAGGGGATATCTCTCTTCCTTGTATTCACTCTCCCTCGTGCTTGACTCCCAGTCATGGAGCTTTCCCAATCTTTCTAACGACACTTGATTTCGCTCATTATTTAACTTCTATTTTTGATAGTTTGAGTGGCCTTTGAGAGTTAACCCTCCACTCACCTATTCCAAGGCCATGAATAACTTAAACTTGTTGGTGTTGTTAATGACAAATTAAATGATGATTTTAGAGGGTTGTTCTTTAAGTCAAATGTATAATGAGAGTGAAACTTATAATGTTTTCGACGCAAAATAAATCAATAGAAACTTAACTATATGCATGCAATTATTTTTCTTTCGATGAAAAGGGATTTCTACTTGGTTCTACGAAAAACTTATGTAAGCAAAATACTCTTTTCTTTTCTTTTTTCAGAAACACTCCACACACACTCAAAATCTAAAAAGACTAAGAATTCTTATGATGCAAACTAACCTAATGAAAATTTAAATGATGATGCAAGATCCTATGAATACTCATACAATAAGAAAATGTGCTTCTTTATAAGATCAATAAGTCAACTTGACAATAAAGAGGGCAAAAAATTTAATAACAAATTTCCCTCAAAAACAAGCAAAACAAATTGAAAAGGATCACAATTGCTCCAAAAACAAAACAAAAGAAACCAAAAAACCAAAATTTTGGAAAGAAAAAGAAAGGCAAAAGCTATGTTGTTGTCCTTTTCTTTTAAAAACCCAAAGAAATTTTCGATGTCACAAAAATATTACTAAATTTAAAAGATCAAGAAACAAGCACCAAGAGTCCTTAAACTTTGCAAGTTATACAACTCATCAATAAAATGAAACTTGAAACAAGAAAAGACTACAAACTTGCACAAACTAATCTGAATAGTATAAAAGGCTTCAGAAAACCAACAAAATGTCAAGAAAGACTCTCAAGATTGCCAAAGAGACACTAAAAAATCATGAAAAACAAAATAGGTCAACCAAAAGGGAAAGCAAAGCAAAGCAATTTGAAGTTTGGGTTATAAACGAAACTAAAACCAATTTCTTATTCTTGAAAAGCCAAAACAACCAAGAACTTCTGACAGAAGCCTTTAACCAAAGACACAAACCAAAACCTTTCTCAAAAAGAAATCTTAGGCCAACTAGGTTTTTCACTGAGAAGGGGATTTGAAATTGAAAACTTGCACAAGAACAAAGTTCTATAGATAGTGGATGACCAAAAAATAGCAGAAGTCACTAGGCAATAGACCTAACTGGGAAAAATATTTTGAAAAAACAATTCAAAATTATGTATACGCAACTGTGTAAAGACACAAAGGCATGCACACACGTTTCAAACACAGGAAACTTGCGTATACGCGAGTCTATTTGAGGAAACTAGTGTGTATACATGACTGTATCCCAAGAAAAACATGTATAAAAAGATCAATCAAGAAAAACAAGAAATCAAGGCCTGATCCAAAAGATCAGACTTGATGCCTGGGAAGCTAATAAGTCAATGACACTGTAAAAACAAGAAATCAAGAAAACAAACCCTGATCAAGAACAAACAACCCAAACTAGGAAAAACAAGAATGTTTTCCCCAGCGGAGTTGCCAATTCTGTTGCAGGTGGAAACACCCTAGGGTCTTGGGTTGAAAACCCCAACAGAGTGGAGGGCATACAACAGAAATAAATGTGCAGACAAATAATCTAAATTCTTAAACTACTGAAGTGGGAAGAGGTGGTATTACCCAGAGGTCCTACGTTCGGGGTCGATCCCGTAGGGTCCAAACCCTCTGCTCCTTCTGATGCCTTTAGAACTTGTAACTTATCCAAGAAAATCATATACAATAACAGTAACAGAAAGCATGTTCATGATATATGTGTTAGATCATATAAGAAAATGAGAAATTGAGCATTAATATAAGATTTATAAGCAAATCACAACATGGATCAATGCATAAACATGATAAATATTAGGAACATAACAACATTTATTTATTGATGTAAGCTAAATGAAAGGTGGAAAACTACAACCTGAGTCTTCCTCTAGCTCCAAGCGGAACCATCCTCTGGATCTGTCTTGTCCCGGCCTCAGCAATCTTCCTCCATCGATACACACAAGGATGTCATAAGAGGGATGAAGGACATCTCAAAAGAGGAAACAAAGGTTTCCTATAACTTGGGAGTGCAGGAGGCACATGGATTTCTTCAGACTCGATCAAGGATCAATCAACTATAATATCAATATCTCATCTCTTCTCCCCTTAGGCCTTCCCATGGAGGTTTATTTATACTTCTCCAAATTAGTTTTTTTTTTTATTATTTATTTACTATTTTATTTATTTATTTTTTTTTTTTTTTCTAGTTGGTGAACAGTTGGACCACGGCCTATAGACCCGTAAACTCTGCCCGAATTTGAGATTATTTATTTTTAAGTGTAATAACACATATATGCGGGTTGGGTATATACTGACCCACGTGTACATGCTTTTAACATAGGGAAAAGTAGTGTATGGGAAGTAAAACATTGTTTTTTAGAATTTGGACCATGTCTAGAAAGGAAGGGTTACCCTAGGCCATAATCAGAGCATCAAATCTACCAAGAGTGGTAATGGTGCTAACACTTGTTCTTCATCTTCACCCTCCAAAGGGTCTAGGTGATTTTTGGGACCTTCCAAGTCAACTTCTTTGTCTAGATCCAAGATTACTTTGTGTCTTTTATGATGTTTCCTCCTCTAATCCTTCTTCACAAGTGCTCTCCTATAGCCTCTCCTTGATGGAATCTCTTCATAATTACCATGTCATGTTGTAATGATGATACCTACAGATGGATGACACTCATGCCAAGCCAACATCATTCCAGAAGGCATCGGTTCTACCTCTTCTTGTTCACGGAAGATGTTGGTTGAGATGAGGCAACATACAAGGGATTTGAGAGCAGGAGGCTAGGGATTTCACAATTGAGGAATTTAAGAACTTAGGGAGGCCTCACTACTAAATAGAAATTGGAAATGCATAGTAAATGTGTTCTTGTGTAGTGAGGGGGTTAAAGAGGCAAGGTACTAAGCTTGCCCAAAAAGGAGGAGACAAGGATTGTGCAATTGGGTATCACAAGGACTGAGGAAGGCCTCTGATCCAGGTGGATGTTGGTGGCCACCAACCTATCCCACTTGGACCCCCACAACTGTCTCTTCCAGTTTTTCTGTTTCCATAATTGTAGCACAATTTACTATTTTTAGCAGTTTTTCAGGTTCTAAACTTCCAGAGTCGTTTTGAGGCCCTAAACGATGTTTTTTGGGAAATCTGGGAGAAACATGGATCCATGGATTGATGTTTCTCTACCTAAATTTGTAGTGCTTGGATAGATATTTCTAATGAGCTATTGTACACATCAAATGAAGATCGGGTGCCAAAGTTACGACCCCGGGAAGTTGATGTACCAACTTACCCAAAACACGGCCCACAATTTAGCATTTCATATTTTAGGGTTAGGTTTTGGGATGTTAAGGGTTTTCCATTGTTTCTCAACAATAAATAGGCCTTCGAGCCTCATTGTAACACAATTCAGAGGCATGTAGCCACCACATGTCTTCTCAGAGATAAGCTACCATCACCCTAGCTGGTTTATTTCCATTTCTATTTGTAAGCATATTTCAGTATTTTACAGTAATGAAATGAAGTATTATTTCCACTGCATATATGTATTTATGGTTATCTCTGTAATTTGTTGCGTTCCTATTTAAATCTGGATCAGTGACAAGGATTGTGCAGTTGGGCATCACAAGGACTGAGGAAGGCCTCACTGTTGATTGGAACTATACAATCTGCAGTAGGGAGAAATCTAGGGAAAATTATTATGTAGTAAAGGATATCAGTCAACAAAAGTAGCAATCATAAATCTATAATGTGCAATGATTGTCGACAGGCTCAGTGAATTGTGTATTTGAGGAGCTCAATGAATTAGTATTGACTCCTTGATCACTGGAACTATGAAATGTATGGTAGGGGGCTCTCCTAATGAAGGGAAATAAGCAATTGGGAAAGTTAGAGAGATAAGGAAGCAGGGTTTCTCACTTGAACTGTGCAATGTGTAGTGACTCAGGAGAAGGCTTAGGAAACTATGAAGTTGGGAAAGTTAGTGACATAAAGAGACCTACCTATTGACTGTGCAATGCAAAACATAGAGCATGAGGGAACAAGAATTCCACGGTCAATAAGGCCAAACAACTGAATTGATGGCTTAAGTTCCAAGGTTTGTCAGTGTGTGAATGGAGGGATACTATCTTTTAGGACTACACAGTGTTCAATTTCAAGAGATAGAGGGGATTCATAGTGGCCTGTGAATGTGAAATCCATAGCTAGATGAGGGAGATAGGTTGACTAAAGATAAAGAAAGTTGTAAAGGCAGTTAAGGCTTTGAAATGTCTAAGTGTGGGATCAGTGAGGTAAGAGAGAATAAGACATGCAATCAAGTTATGAAATGGTGATCCCACACTCAGATAACATCAACACATTCCATATAACTCAAAATTCACATGCATGCATTGAAACAATAAAAAGTTGATAGTTATTTGTAAGTGTGACAGTTGAAATGTCACTTTGTAACACTTGGAATACAAGTAACAACAAGAGTGTCGACTGCAACCAAACATTGTGCTAAGTTGTGGGGAAGTGTCTAGTACATATTCTTATAAAATATAGGATCAAATAATGTAGAATAATGCACTATGGTGGCCTCTAGTGGTGCACTAAAATGTGACACATGTAAGAGTGAAAATCATGAAAAGTGACAACTGCGAAAATAATTAAACATGAAGACACTTGCAAAAGCTAAAGAAAATGAAAGTGACACATGTTGCAGAAAAGATAACACAAAAGTGCCACTTGTGAAAGTGAAATAAAACAAAAATGATAGTCACAAGAGTGAAATCAACACTAATTAAAACCAAAGTGCACAAAAGAAACATTTGAGAAAACTCATTGAGGTGATGATACAATTTCAACTAACAATGAGGGACACACTGAATATTGTGCACTA
The DNA here is from genome assembly GCA_031772625.1 of Pinus tabuliformis. Classification (NCBI taxonomy): domain Eukaryota; kingdom Viridiplantae; phylum Streptophyta; class Pinopsida; order Pinales; family Pinaceae; genus Pinus; species Pinus tabuliformis. The sequence continues at coordinate 663,735,875 of CM062811.1, read as the reverse complement.
ATTGTCCACAATGACTATGTAGTCTCTGTCTTCAAGAGTTGCGTAATCACTGAACTCAAATACTATGTAAGAATTACCTCTTTTTATTGCATAGTCATCATCCACAGAGAACTATGCAATCACTGTATTCAACATCTGTGCAATCACTGCCAGTAAGGAATGCACAGGGCTTGACTTTCCAAGATGTTCATTCACTGATATGATTTCTTGAAAGAGGTGCGCTTGTGAATGCATTAAAGGATAAGAATGTGCAAGAAAGCAAATTCAACAACTATAATCTCAAAGGAAATCTTAATTACTTAGAAAATCCTCAATCAACCATGAAGGAATGATAAATCATAGGATCATATATAGGTTCCAAAATTCAAGTGTAGGAAAAATTTGGGAGGGTGTTTGTCGGAGCGAAAACAATTTCTTTTTATTTTCACTTCTTCCATTCTTTCACTATGATTTCTTAGGGACATCAACTATCTACACTCCTTTAATTTTTGTAAACCTTGAAGGCTCAGGGGCGTTGGATATCATGGTTTCATCAGTTTGTTTAAGCCATTTTTCCTCCACTTCATCAAAATTAGAATAGGGGAGATTAAATATATTTTGTATTACTTCTTAACATACATTAGACATAACCATATTTATTAGAATTGGATCTTCTGCAGAGATTGAAGGAAACACTTCAAGTTCAACTACTCCCTCCTAACCATTGCTTTTATAATCATGGGGTGCATTTGAGGGTTGTGAGGTGTGATTTTGAAAATAATGACACCATCTGCATCTTGAGAGTTCTCTTCAATTTTATCCAAAAACTATTTTTCTTTGCCTCAATTAACCCTAAGAGGAGTTACTTCTAATTATAACTTGTCCACCCCTTCAATTGTTATATTATTTCTTTTTCTTGCTGTAACAAGCCTTCTTATTATGCATAACTTCCTTTTGCATGGGGGCATCTCCACTTTCTACTAGGGGTTCCTCTTCTTATGGGGTTAAAATTTCCCTAACACTCCTAGAGGGTTTCTTCTTCTTCGAAATAAACATTCCTTTGAACTCTATAGAGACTTTATCTTCTACTTCTATTTCCTACTTCTTACAAGAGGACTAACCTTCTATGTCCTTTTTCTTCGGTAATTATCCTATTTTCTACGTTTCTATAGAATCCGAAGGTTTTTTCCCAAAAAACCTCCTCAAAAAATGAAAGTGGCTTCAAGTTCGATTTTTCTCCTTTAACTCCTCTCCCACTAGAATTTTAATTAACCTGCGATGAAAAAACCTAGTTCTGCCATGCTTTGGGTGAGCTTGCACAATTTTCGCCATACAAATTAAGTTTTTTAAGAGATAAAAAGGGAGATTCATCTTTCAAAATTCCTGAAAGCATGAGAGAAACTGCAGATGATATCTAAATGTGACATTGTACCTTCCCTCACAAGTGATATATTTATATATTAGGTAAATAGCTTCATACCATTATTCTCTAATCCAAGAAAAAGGGACCCCTTTGCTCCAATTGGGATTCCATCATGCTGGCACCACAAATTGACTGCAATAATACTCATCAACCAAATTCTTGGACCAACATTCCCCACCTTGAGGAAGATTGATTCTCTAACAAATTGATTATTCTTAGATGAGAAGGTATAATTGCTTGAATTGAGCTACATTCTTGTGATTTTTTTCTGCAAAATCTACCCTTGAAATTTTTCACATAAAGGAATCCACCCTGCCTCCTCAAAACATTTCCTTCCCTATAGAAAATTGTTAATAAACTCAACCCCACTTGGTTCATGTTATGGCACTTAGCAAGAGAACTCATTATTGCTTGCATCTACTCTATCCATGACGAGTACCTACCCAAATTTTAGAAGCATGCTTCATGGACATGGATTTTGTTCACACTCTTTGACACATTCCCCCCTAAAAACTATTGAAATTAAAAATAATTATAGTGTCATGCAATAGTCCCTAAATAATAGAGGGAATTCTACCAATAATTTTATTATTACTTGAAAATAGTTTGATATTAAAGAACGTCCATGTAATTTAAGAATCTCACTGTTGTAGTTGCTGCAACCCCCCTACAAAAATTTTCCTATAACTTAATTTTGGAGCCTCCTTTTGATCTGAATTTTCGTTTTGAGTTTTTTAAGTCATCCTTCATCATTTTTCTCTAAGTGTCAAATCATTTTCTAGTCATCTCAAGTGTCATACTTCTCGATCTCAAGTGCCTAGCTTGTTGCCCCAAATTTCGCACTTCAAGTTGACAGTTACTCCTTGTCACCCACAACTGTACAATCCCTGATGGAAATGATTGAGTGTGTCCTCATATTAGGGATTGTGTAATCCCTTGTGGTAGTTAACTGCACAACTCCTTGTGAGAGGCAACTGTGGTACCTCTTATAGTAGTTGACTGTGCAGTCCCTTATGTAGTGAAAATTTTAGGGGTTAATATTTACAAGTGGACTGATTTTCTATTTTTTTTTCTAAAAAATGATTAGCCAATTTCAGGTTTTTCTAAAAATTATTTGCCCAAATTTTAAATGATGAAAACAATTTCCCCTAAAAGTCACCAAAATTTTATAGAGACTATATAAAATCTTAATAAGTATTTTTATAAAAATATTAGCAAACATTTTACATATTATATATTAGGGACAAGTAAGATTCGCCGGGATTTTTAAATGTTAAGATAAATTTCCATTCTTAAAACTTTCCTTGTCCTTGTGTTGGTCAACGGTGGAGTTCTTAGAGATATTCAACTACACATTCTCTGAGGATAGACACTATGCACTCCCTATGAATAGTTATTGCAAAATATTTGTCAATAGAGAGGTCATACTTTCCAAAGTTGACACTATCACAAGTGGCAGTTAACTAACTCAAGCTCCTACATTTTTGACATATGTACGAAAATCATAACCGTATATCTATGAGTACTGAATTATATAAGAAGTATCTTAGAGCTCATTCTTGCACTCTTATTTGGATCTCTTCAGATTCCTTGAGCACAAGGAGTCTTTGGTTGCATGTGCACCACTATTTCAGGTAAGTTTCGTAGCTCTCACTTTTATACGCTTTTACTTTCCCTTTTGTCATTTTTGATTTTTTAAGTTTAATTATACCTTGATTTTCGAATTACAAGTGGTTCTTTTTCTATATTTGTCTTTTTCATGTGCCATTTGTCTCTTTCATCCTTCTTTTCTAGTGCCATTTCATATTCCAACTCCTTTTGCATTCCAGTGGTCATTGCAGAAGAATCTATTTATGCATGTAATCTTCTTACAATCCTCATTGCTTTCTATTAATCAATACATAGTTGAATTCAAATAAGACATGCATCCCTATCCAACTGTGAATTTATCCCTTTCACGCAACATATCTCAATCCTTTCTCTCTGTTGATCCAACATGTGCACCTCCCAAGATTTCCCCCCTTAAACTGCACATTGTGTAATTCCAGTCAATAGTGGTGTCTCCTTTTCTCACTATGAGTGCACACTACACAATCCCTGGCCTGAACTAGGCATTGTGCACTACCAACCAATAATCTATCATCCTTTGTCCATTGCTAATGCAAAATATGCAATCAACGAGCCCTCTCCCTCTTAGAATTTGTGCATTGCGCAATCACAAGACCCAACCCTTCAAATTTTCTTCTTGTTGATAAAGCATGCATAGTCTCTCCTCTAAGTCCTTGAATAGTGCACACTTCTAGTGACCATTCAAGTCACTCTTTCCTCTATATTTCCTATTTTTCTCAAGCCTTACACAATCCTCCCTCTTAGTGATTGTTGCTTGTTTTTATAGCTTAATATATTAAGATATTATCTATGGAACTAACTTTGTGTTTCCATGAGTGCATTTCCACTTCCAGATGCTTCCAATTAGGATATTATTAGTCATGATGCCTCTAGTTACAAGACAAGCACCAAGTAAGGAGGCCACTAAAAGTAGTGTTGAAGTTGTTGGGGAAAGTTCTAAATCAAGAGAACCTATCTTGGAAGATACCAGGTGTTTTGTGGATAAGTCTATGAATATATCATGGTTGACCATAAAGGATGCTTTCAATAAGAAGGAGTTCACATGGGATCTTGAAGATAGATAAATATACATTAATTTTAATAGATCTAGGTTCCACAAAGTGGCTTGCAGTTATACAGTACTACCATGTACAAAATCAATCATATGGATGTTGTACAGTATAGAATATAGGAACATGGTTCTAAGTAGTCTGAGCGAGAAATATATTGCAACATATCATCTGCATGATCTTCATTCATACTATAAACTACTAAACCTACAAGTATATCTAAAATCCCATTATTATGTAGCTTGGGCTCATTTGAATACAAAGGATGTCAAGAGATCATGGTGGTAGGGACCAACCAAGTTTTTCTAGAATCCAGAGGGGATCTATCGGAATAAATAATTAAAGAAAGTATACCATTACCTCATAAAAATGTTCTATGGAGTGTATGGACGAGAAATTAGTAAGTTTTGTTCAGGATGAAGAATATGCATTCTTTAACTGGTGGTTACAAAAGCGAGGATATTCGGTGTATAGTGGGAGTGGACTCGACAATAGTTCTCTCTCAATATCTATTGTAATCTACTTTCTAAATTCAATTACAAGGGAGTTTATAATAAATTCGATAAGCACTTATTTTTTTTCTCTACCATATGATATTTGAAGAAGAGACACCCTACATGATCAATCAAGCTAAAGAAGCAGTTATTGAAATTGCATATTCGTTCACTTCTTCCCATGGAAGCTATATTAGAATTAGTGGTTCCCAAATTCATCACACCTTTTATAAAAGTATGTGACTAATAAGGTGGTTATGTAGGATATTACATATCGACTTTGCTTATGGTTGTTGTAACTATTGCAAAAGAAGAAGAAGTCACCATGGCCTCTCATTCCTTTGTAGATGGTGTCTTTTGAGTTGAAGAGTCTGAAGGAAACATAAGTAGAAGTTGTAGAACTTAGTTGCCTCAAGTTTATTGAAATGAGTTTTCATCAATATAAACCCGGTAGATCATGCAAACAACATTGTGCTAAGATACATTTAACCTAGGCATATTTTCCTCTCACTATGGAAAAAGTGGAAAATATTAAGGGTCGATACAATGCTTCTAGAGCAAATAGACTAGGTGATGAGGTAGGCCCCTCTAACACAACTCAAGAAGGGGACCAACAGGAAGTACTTACTTCAGTTAGTATAGATGTGCCAAAGAGGAATAGTATGCATGATCCTGAAGAAGAGATGAGAAGAAAATTCAAATTTGATCCTAAGACAAAGGGTGCAATTGAAGCGAAGAGGAAAAAAATGAATTAGAAGAAGCATGGAGGAAGTGATAGGAAGAAGAGCAGAGGAAGGAAACATGGTAGAAACAGGAAGAGGAATGCAAGGAGGACAAATAAAGGAAACAAAAATAAGAACAACTAAGGAAGAAGAGAGAAAGCATGTGTTGAACCTCAAAATTACCTTCCCCTTGACATTTGTTCTCACATTTTTCTCTTAAATTCTCAAAAGACTACGGATCCAATCAATGATAAATGCTAGATTTTGTCTTAGGAAAGCATTAAAATGATCACCATATTATATTTTCATGTTCTTGCTATTTTAATATATTTTTGCAAATTAGCTACGAAATGCAGCCTATTCTACAGCTAACTATGGGTTCCGTACCTACTCTCATGGTTTGACAAGTTATAGGTGTCAAATGAAGAACTGGGCCGCATGGGAATCTCCAGAATCATATCTACTTGGATTCTATCCTACTCACTTGATCTAGATCGACAGAAAAGCATGCCTAAAGTCTTGGTCAAAGATGGAGTCAAATACGTTATCTAGTAGTAGTAGGACTCTTGATACTTCGTAGTTGATCATGAGTCTAACGGTTCTGTTGAAGAGTTAATGCGGAGTAAGCCACTTGTAGCTGATCAGGAGTTGAGGAGTTAATGCATATCAGGCCACCTGTAGTTGTTCAAAAGTCTAACAGTCTCATTACAATTCGAACTAAGCCATTTGTAGCATGTCTTTCTATAAACAATCATGATAGATTCGGATTAAGCCACCTGTAACAAGATTTTCTCTTAAACAGTTATGTTTTTTTTCTATAAATATCGGTTAAATGAGACTGAGAAGCAGTTAGAAGCTAAGGAAGGATTACAAGATTTTTGTTAAAAACTTTGTTCAGACTTCGTTTTGTTGATAATACAAACTCTGTTTTGTCAATGGTGGTTTAAAAGTGCATCTTTAATTAGCTGTTATCTAGCCACATCAGTTGCAGAGGGCCCCTGCACTGAAGGAGGTTTTTACTTGTTGTTTTCATTTTAATTTCTATTACTCTGTTTTTTTTGCAAGTTCATTTTCTTTAGTTTTGTTTCATTTCAGTTTGTAACCAAAGTGTGAGGATAAAAATCACAGATGTGCAAGTATTATTCTTTTGAGATATTGTATGAGAAATGATTGAATGAAAAATGGAATACACATTTTCTTAGCTTCTCATTGTTTTTAATACTCATTTTAGCATAGAACTGTCAATTAACTGTATTAATAGACATTCTCACAACCATTTCAAAATGATGACAATTCTAACTTAATTGGTTGAATATATAGTTCATGCAGTGATTGAGCTTACTCAGCATATTGTTAGTATTACAAAATGTCATCTTTTCTTTTCTGTTTTCACGTCATTACTTAGAACAATGTAAAATTTGAAACGGGAACTATAAAATCAAAACGGGAACTCTGGCCCAAAAACCCCAAAAAAACCACAAAAACAGTGCTCAAAACGAAAAGTGTCTATACTGGAACGATGTTTTTTTTTTTAGGTGTCAATTTTGCGGCTGTTTTAAAAATGGCAGTGACTACGAAATTTTCTACGAAATTTTCCTGCAAAATATAGCTTCAGAACAAAAGTGTTGATACTGGAATAATGATTTATTTTTTTAGGGTCAATTTTCATACTTTTTAAACAATGCTAATAAAACCAATTTTTTGTCTCAAACAAAGTTAAATTTTAAGGAAAAACACATTAATGTTTCTGGTAGAATATCATTTTTCTTTCCTAAGTATAAATTTAACATGTTTTCAACCACAAAACTAAAAAAACATGACATTATGAACAAATTATATCACTGAATGAATTCAAAAGTCTTTATTTGTACACTGATTAAAACAGACATTATATCTCTAATTTGATATTGCATTGTAGATATTTAAACAATAAAATTTATCATACTTAAGACATAATCCAACAACATAAAAATGCTTCATAACTTCTCATTTAACAAAATATGGAAAACATTAATTTTATTTGAAGATACGATGCATACATCAGTTATATAAACTGTCTTAAACAATTATTCAAAATCACTCATATTTTCTTGCACACCATCAGAATTCACATCTTCAGATGAGTAACTGGATGCTGACGAAGATGTTCCATATTCTTCTCTCTCATCAACTAGTGCCCCATCTGAGCCCACATGCATGCCCAATATTCCAGGTTTCAAAAGTCTTCTAGATCTACGACTGGTTTCAGCAGAGTCCCATGTCAACATTGTTCCTTCTGGTAACAACCTTTTCAGAATCTCTGTCGTCTTGAAGCGAAGAGTTCCTCTCTTTGTTAAATTGAAGTCATAAACAAGTATGTCAACATCCTTCAATTGTAATATGTCTGTGCGGCGGAGATTTATATTTGTACCCTTTCTTTTTCTTTTTCCACCATTTTTTTTGTCAACTACCATCTCTGGCTTATACACACCATTGAATGGGTGTGTATTTGTGGCATACCAATGTACTTCAACACCTGTAACATCCTCATTTTCTGTAAAGACCTTTATAACTTTAGCAACCCAAAATGGATAGCCATTGGGATCTCCATCTGCTAGCACTGCAATCATGCAACCCTCCTTAATATCCTGTACTGAACCCCTATAAAGGTCTTCCATGGCTTCACGTTGTGCACGAGATCTTCTGGAACCTATATACATCTCTCTTTCCTCTGCCTGTGAAGAATTAATAATACCTTGAGATTGTTGCTGTTCAACAATGTTTACTTCCTCATGTTCATTCGACACATTTTGTGGCCAAATAAATGGATTTTTCAAAGGTATATCTTCATTTATTGTTGTCGAAATGAGATCACTTTGATTATTGAAAAACGACTCCCACCAAACTGAATCAGCAATGTCAAAGTACTCATATGTATATCTAATACATTTTTTAATTTCTTCCAGGCAATCAGAATAATTTATAGCCCTGTTCTGTCTACGTGCATTCTGAACTTCACCAACTGATTGTAATAACAATATTTTTGATGCAAATATTGGACGGTCTGGAATGAACTTCAAAAATTGCAATCCTGATGACGGTGCCCACTCTGTAGTAGTTGAATACTTCTTGCCCCATATTAGTGTTTTCCCATCAATTTTTTTGATACGAAATTGATGTTGGAAGCTAATGTCATTAAGTTGTTCAATGCATTTCCCCTCACCATATGATCCCAGAATAAACCTTCGCATGTCAACAGTTTCTTCCAACACTTCAAAAGCAGGCTCTGGCATGTATGATTTCTTAATACATTCAATTAGTGATGGCAAGCTCCCAACTTCCTTCCTCCTCAATGTGGCTGAAAAACGACTGAACATCTGATCAATATGGTCATGAGTGTGCCCAACAAGAAGGAAACCAACCTTTACCTTTTGAAAAATTCTCAATTCAACAAGCATGTTCAGATACCCAAAAAAAACCTGATTTTTGTTTTCACGGCAAGTGTTGTCCAATTGTAGATACAAAACTTCAGGAAGATTACCAGACCAATGAGAAATCACATCATGAATTATGGTTATGGTCAGATTTGCATCATTATGAATATTTGGAGCTGTGAAGTACACCCTTGGCAACATTTTCCCATTGAAGACCATACAACCGACCAAGTGAAACTGAATAAAATTTTCCTCTTGTATATTTTTGGGTGTGCAAACAAAATGTGGTAAAAGCGTTTTCTTCTGGTCCATACCATCAATTATCAAACCCAAATATTTATTTGGATTATCATAACACTTCTTTCGATGCTTGTACAACTTCTTCCTTTCATTTGTTTGTTGTTTGCGATGCTCCTGAAGTTCTTTGACAATTAAATCTACACAACATAAAAGAAATTCATTAAGAAATATGTTTTCATAGTTGATGACTACACAATTTTAAAAGTAAAAGTTATGAACACTTACCTCTTTCTGAGCCTTCACATTTGTCCCTTTTTGATTTAAGAGAAGCACATGTACTGCAAATCCCCATCCTTGTCTTCTTAGGAATACGAACATTATTGAATTCTTTCTTCCATATCTTCACAAAATATTGATATGTAATAAAGTGGCCCTGTCCCTCAGCACTTTCTGCATATTCTTTGTATAAGTTGTAGATTTCTCGTCTTGAAAAATTATCTCGAATATGTATTGTCTCTCTATTTGGCATACACTCTCCATGCTTTGAAAAGAAATCTTTCATCCATGACATTGCAGTATTTGATAATGGCCCAAACTGTCTTTTATAACGTACTTCTGAATAAAATGTGGGATCCTTTTCCAAATTTTCTTGAATTCTCGAGAGACGAAAATTCCCAATTGAATGAAACATTTTGAAAGCTTTTCTCCACAATAAAAAATTCCTAATATGATAATCATAACCTGACAATGTAGATTGCATGCAGCCAACTAAATATGAGTTTTGCATGCTTTTATTCATTGACAAATATCTCTTCCTGCTTTCTAATGCAAATGTGAAATCCATACGTTTCAAGCAATTTTTTTGGCAACATTCACTTGAAATGAGAGCGCTGATAGAACTTCTTCTCGTCAGATATTCTGCTCTACCCCTTGTATAACTAGAATAGCTTGCATTGATACGAAAAGGTCTGCTCCTACTCCTCGATACAATATTTCTTGGCAACATCTCCATCATTGGATCATCATTTTTATAAGGATTTTCATCATCATTAAGAGGAATGTTATCCACACTATGATCATCATCACTGCTGCTCTCATAGTCCTTAGAATCAGGACTAAGAGGACATTGTGATATTCCAATGTTTTGAAAATCATCATCCCGCGCTTCATCACCGCTGCTCTCATAGTCCTTAGAATCAGGACTAAGAGGACATTGTGATACTCCAATGTTTTAAAAATCATCATCCCGCACTTCATCACCACTGCTCTCATAGTCCTTAGAATTAGGACTAAGAGGACATTGTGATACTCCAATGTTTTGAAAATCATCATCCCGCGCTTCATCACCGCTACTCTCATAGTCCTTAGAATCAGGACTAAGAGGACATTGTGATACTCCAATCTTTTGAAAATCATCATCCCGCGCTTCATCACCGCTGCTCTCATAGTCCTTAGAATCAGGACTAAGAGGACATTGTGATACTCCAATCTTTTGAAAATCATCATCCCGCGCTTCATCACTGCTGCTCTCATAGTCCTTAGAATCAGGACTAACTGGACACTGTGGCACTCCATACTTTTGAAATTCATCATCATGCTCTTCATCACTGCTGCTCTCATAGTCCTTAGAATTAGGACTAAGTGGACACTTTGACACTCCATTTTTTTGAAATTCATTATCACATTCATCATCACTGCTGCTCTCATAGTCCTTAGAATTAGGACTAAGTGGACACTTTGACACTCCATTATTTTGAAATTCGCCATCATGCACGTCAAAACTGCTGCTCTCATAGTCTTCAGAATTAGGACTAAGTGGACATCGTGACCCTCCATTCTTTTGAACTTCACCATCACACTCTTCAAAACTGCTACTCTCATAGTCCTCAGAATTAGGACTAAGTGGACATTGTGACACCCCATTCTTTTGAACTTCACCATCATGCTCCTCATCACCGCTGCTTTCATAGTCCTTAGAATTTGGACTAAGTGGAATCTGTGACTCTTTATTAATTTGAAATTCTCCATCCCCTCTTTCATCAGTGCTGCTCTCGTAGTCTTTAGAATCGGGACTAAGTGGAAGAATTGACTTTCTATTCATAGTGGAAGAATTCCTGCTATATTCATCAATATGAATAGAGTTGTTACACGATGAAGATGTTGATGGTGTATAAACCGAAACTTCACCATCAGAGCAATCCATCACTTTCAAATAGAAAATGTTGAATGATACAAATGGAGTCTCCTAAGAATATTATATAGCTTAAAGAATGAAATATTCCCTCCAAAAATTTTCGCGAAAATATTTCCCTCCAAAAATTTTCGCGAAAATATTTCCCTCCAAAAATTTTCGCGAAAATATTTCCCTCCAAAAGTTTGTTAGATTTATTTACCTTTATTATTTTATTCTACAATTGATTGAAAAACGTAAACTAAATTTTTTTTATGAAATAAATCACTAAAATTCAAATTGTAAATCACAACTTGTACATTAATTATTCTAATAGTTAAACTATATAATATTTACTTAACAATTTTTTTATTTATTTATTTTTATAATATATTCTCAAACAAATTAATCCCACATTCAATCCGTTGTAAAACAACTCTACAATATTCGCTCTATAATAATGTAAAACAAACTATCCCACATTAATCGTATGGAAAAACATCTTCGTAATTTCACTTATATAATAAATTTCGCTATCACTATTACTCGCCTCACATCTAGGTTTTCTGAAGTCCCTTGAAAGACTCGTGAATTTGTGGAGCAGCGATATTGCTATCAACAATATATACAACGAAGAATTGTCGCAATTGAAAGGTAAGTACAATTATTTTTTCGAAATTTTCATATTAAATTATTTTAATGAAGAATATTTTTTTTTTTAAATTAAAAAATTTTCCAAGCCAAATTTTAATATTGCTATCTACCCCACCCCGCCCGCCACACCTCCCCCCTTCTCCAACCCCCTCCCCCCTAACTCCCTCCCCCCCATATTTTTTTTTTTAAATTAAAAAATTTTCGGCACCCGCCCGCACCCCGGGCCCACCCGGCACCCGCCCGCACCCCGGCACCCCCGCCTACCCCGCCCGCCCTCCACCTGGCGCATGGCCCACCGGGCGCTCGCCCCCGCCCCGGCCCACCGAGCAGCCCCACCCCCGCCCCCTCCCTCCCCCGGCCGGTCCGCCCCACCTCCCTCCCCCTCCCTCCCCCGGCCGGGCCTACCCTCCCCGCCCGGGCCGCCCCCTCCCCCCCTCGGCCCCCCCGCCCAGGGCGTCCCACCCCCTTCCCCCTCCCCCTCCCCCTCCCTCCCCCGGCCGGCCCCCTACCCCCCCCGGCCCCCGGCCCCCTCCCTCCCCCTCCCGGCCAACCCCGCCCGGGCCGCCCCACCACCTCCCTCCCCCGCCCGGCCAACCCCGCCCGGGCCGCCGCACCCCCCTCCCTCCCCCCTCCCCCCGCCAGCCCCCCCCCCCCCGCCCGGGCCGCCCCACCCCCTCCCCCGCCCTGCCCCCCCCCCGCCCGGGCCGCCCCACCCCCCTCCCGCCCCTCCACCTCCCGCGCCCCCTCCCCGGCCCCGCCCCACCACCTCCCTCCCCCGCCCGGCCAACCCCGCCCAGGCCGCCCCACCCCCCTCCCTCCCCCTCCCCCCGCCCACCCCCCCCCGCCCGGGCCGCCGCACCCCCCTCCCCCACCCTGCCCCCTCGCCCGGGCAGCCCCACCCCCCTCCCGCCCCTCCACCTCCTGCGCCCCCTCCCCACCTCCCCGGCCCCGCCCCCTCCCCCTCCCGCCCCTCCACCTCCCGCGCCCCCTCCCCGGCCCCGCCCCACCCCTCCTGCCCCTCCCCCTCCCGCGCCCCATCCCCGGCCCCGCCGCCCACCCCGCTCGCACAGGGCCACCCCCGGCCGCCCCGTCCCGCCCGAGGGGCGGAGCGGCCCGGGAGTGGCGCTACGCAGGCGGCGCCCGCGCAGCGCCACCCCCGGGCCGCCCCGCCCCGCCCGAGGGGCGGAGCGTCGATTCCCAGGCCTGCGCAGCGCCACCCCCGGGCCGCCCCGCCCCGCCCGAGGGGCGGAGCGTCGATTCCCAGAATTGACGCTCCGCCCCGCCCTGCCCGAGGGGCGGAGCGTCGATTCCCAGAATTGACGCTCCGCCCCGCCCCGCCCGAGGGGCGGAGCGTCGATTCCCAGAATTGACGCGCCGCCCCTCGGGCGGGGCGGGGCGGCCCGGGGGTGGCACTGCGCGGGCGCCGCCTACGCAGCGCCACCCCCGCCCGGGGGTGGCCCTGTGCGGGCGGGGTGGGCGGCGGGGCTGAGGAGGGGGCGCGGGAGGGGGAGGGGCGGGAGGGGGGTGGGGCGGCGTGGGCGGGGGAGGGGGGTGGGGCGGCCCGGGCGGGGGAGGGAGGGGGAGGCCCGGGGGGGGGGGGGGGAGGGAGGGGGAGGGGGAGGGGGGTGGGGCGGCCCGGGCGGGGGTGGCCGGGGGGGTGGGACGGCCCGGGCGGGGGAGGGGGAGGGGGGTGGGGTGGCCCGGGCGGGGGTGGCCGAGGGGCGGTGGAGGGGGTCGGCCCGGCCGGGGGAGGGAGGGGGAGGGGGACGGGGGTGCGGTGGCCCGGGCGGGGGTGGCCGGGTGGGGGGGCCGGCCCGGCCGGGGGAGGGAGGGGGAGGGGGAGGGGGGTGGGGTGGCCCGGGCGGGGGTGGCCGAGGGGGGGTTGAGGGGGCCGGCCCGGCTGGGAGAGGGGGAGGGGGAGGGGGGTAGGGCGGCCTGGGCGGGGGTGGCCGGGGGGGTGTGGGGCGGCCCGGCTGGGGGAGGGAGGGGCAGGGGGAGGGGGAGGGGGGTGGGGCGGCCTGGACGGGGGTGGCCGGGTGGGGAGGCCCGGCCGGGGGAGTGAGGGGAAGGGGGAGGGGGGTGGGGCAGCCCGGGCGGGGGTGGCCGGTGGCGGTTGGGGCGGCCCGGGGGGGGAGGGAGGGAGGGAGGGAGGGAGGGGGAAGGGGGCGGGGCGGCCCGAGGGGCCAGAGGGGGAGGGGAGTGGGGCGGCTCGGGAGGGGGAGGGGGCGGCGGTTGGGGGGGCCCGGCCGGGGGAGGGAGAGGGAGGGGAAGGGGGAGGGGGCCAGGGCGGTCCGGGGGGCCGGAGGGGGAGGGGGGTGGGGCGACCCAGGCGGGGGGCCCGGGGGTGGGTCGGCGGAGGAGGAGGGAAATTTTGATTATATAAATAAAAATTTTATGGTATATTTTTGTTGTTAATTTAAGTTAATATGTTTTTTTATTTACTAATTTATGTGTTTTTTTTTAGGAAAATGGCATCAAGGAAAATTTCTGTGAATCTTTCTGGACCAAGGAGTGTTAAAGGTGTATCTTCAAAAAACATTGGTGAACGAACTCCACCTGAGCTCATACCTACAAATATTTCAAGTGCTATAAGTGATAAGAAGCTAATCTCAGATTGGAAAAGTTCAAAAGAGGTGAAATTTGCATCAAGAGCCTGGTATGTGAAAGAAAGAGAGAGCACAACTGTGAATATATATCTATACATTGATACACCCAATAATAATGAAAATTTGGAGGTGATGGGAAAAGTCATAGATATGTGTTCGGTACCAAACACTGAAGTTGTTTACGTACTTACAAAAGCTGCCAAGTCACATGAAAGGATTAAATACCGACTATCATATTCATTATATGACAGGAGAGAGGTATCTACAAAGTTGTGTAAACAAATCGTAAATGATATGACACAAAACATGGTAAGTATTGTTATTTGTATTTTTATTTTGCGTTTTGAAAATGTCTCGCTATATTTTTTAACTTTGTTTATATTAACATATGATATTTTGTTTGGCAGAATTTTGTTGAAAGCTGTTCAATTATGTTGGGAGGCATTCATTTCATAGAGCATGATATCATGAAAGTTGTCAGCCATTTTTACTCAGTGTCAGAAGAAGATATGAAAAACATGGAAAATGTAGTAATTGATGATGCTACAAAACTACATCCAAAGAATCAGAAAAAAAGGCCTCTGGTGGATAAATCTAGCAAGGGTAAACAAGTTACTTTTGAGAACGATGAAGTTGAAATTGACAATGAAGCATATGTTGCCATTACTGAAGATGACATTGAAATTGCGGAAGGTTGTAAAAGACCAAAAGTAACAATGCCCAAGAATAGATCTCTTGAGAATGTTAAGACGAAAAAAAGTAGAGTTGAAGATCTTGAAGTAGTCATTACCAGCAGTCAAGAAACTAGTGAAACTTCAAAAGAAAGCAGAGAAATCATTACACCAGGAGCTGATTTAGGTGATGGCATTATCAAAACAAAACAAAATGCCATTCGATAGAATTTGACAAAGAGTAACTTAATTGATGGTGGTCGTACATTTCAGTTAAATGTCAGACAAACCTATAAGGCAAGTGAAGGACAATGCCAATATCAAGTCAGAAAGCCACATCATCTGCATGTTCACAACTTGAAGACATTGATGAGGTACAATCCATATGCTCATGTGGTTAGTTATGTGCTTCTTGTTGATCCACTTCAAGTTCCCAACAAAGAAGCATTTGATAAGTCAAAATGTTTTGAATACAATTATTATGTGCTTGGGGGGAACCATTCTGTTGAAGCTCAAAGACAATTGATGGAGGAATATCCTAATAACCCATGTTTTGAAACAATGAAATGTATCATTTATGCTTGTTTAAATGAAACAGAAGCAAAGTTAGTGGCATGGGATCATAATTCAGATAATGAATATAGGATGTCTATGACTTTGATCCAAAAGGTTAGATTTATTCATAGTGAATTCCTAGAAAAATGTGGTGGGGATAAGATCAATATTACTGCAGATTTCCGAAAGGAATGTTGTATGGAAATAGGCTATCAAATTGAAGATAAAGGCAGTTCAAAAAGTGGAAAAGACATCAGATCTAGCGATTTATTCAGAGGTGTTGATAACATTTTCCAATTGGCATTTAGAACTGGAGATATTTGGAATTTGATTGATGACATTTTTAGCATGTGGGAAGACATTCACATTAAAAACCAGACGGTCAGAAAGTCTAAGCCATTGATATGTAGCAACAATAAATCAGCGCCTGAACTGAAGCAACTTCCAGACGATATGACCATCACGCCTTGGAGGGCGATGCAAGGAGTGAAAGATGAAAAAATTGTCAAAACAATATTATCTCGTGTGAAGTCGGGGGAATTATCATTGGAAGAAATGTCTGAAGAATTTCAAAAGTAAGTTTGCTGAATTATTTTTACTTATTTCCAGGATTATAGTTATCTTTTAAATAAAACATGTTGTTATTGGTAGTATTTGTTATACATATCATTATATTAACTTTTTCTTACTTTATCTATGCAGTCACAAAGTTTACATGAAAATTCAGGAACAAATGGTTAAATTGTTGAATGAAGATAGTTGGGATGATGTTGTACGCAACTATCCAGATTCAAGTTCTACATCAACATTGAAAGCTTTTTATCTTGCATTTAAAAAGGTAACTTGATTTATACATTCAGTTTTAATCATCTGTGTACTATTTTTAATTTAAAACTTACACATACATTTGTTTGTTTGGTAAAAGATGAAGAAAGAAGATAATGGAGCAGCAGACAGTTTCAAGACTTTTATTGAAAAAATAAAGATTGAAAGACTGAGAAAGCAACGTATTAAGAATTTTGAACTTGATCCAACTCTTAATCATTTCATTTGGAATGGGCTAGACACTATTCAATATCAAGTAATACAAGGCGACTGTGAAGACATTGCGAAACTCGTACCAAAAAGGGATTATGCCCTGGTTATTGCAGATATTCTCCATGGTTTCAATATTCCAAACATTTGCTATGATATTGACCCTTATACTTATCAAGCTTTTAATAAAGTGGTGGCGGGATTTAAGGAAGTGACGTCATCACCATTATGGAGATTTGTGACATTTCATTCA
Organism: Pinus tabuliformis; assembly: GCA_031772625.1. NCBI lineage: Eukaryota > Viridiplantae > Streptophyta > Pinopsida > Pinales > Pinaceae > Pinus > Pinus tabuliformis. The sequence goes on along the minus strand of CM062811.1, from coordinate 663,718,982 downwards.
GACACACAATTGGCAATGTTATTGTCAAGCTTCAAGGGGAAAACAAATTCAAGGATGCAGCTTACATGGTAAGATGTTTAAAGGTATATTTGATTAATGTTGAAAAATTAATTTATGTACAAGTTAATTGAACTTTTACTATTTTATGTTACAGGAAAAAGTCAAATCTTCTTGACAATGAAGATCAACAATTTATAAATTATTGTGAGTTCATTCATATTGATATTTGGGCAAAAGATGATAACCATATGTCTATAATTTTTAATCGGGTGGACAAAAAGAGTCATAGCCAAATACTGACTTATGATGCTGTTGTGAGAAAACTAACATATGAAGACAAAGAAATGAAAGGAGAGATAGTTAACATTTATCAGAAACCACAATTATTGATTAACTATCTTATAGACATATGTTCAAATGAAGGAGATTGGGTTCTGGATTTATTTTCTGGCTCAGGTACGTTTTGCCACATGGAATTGAATTTCAATATGTTCTTTTTTTTAATTAATATGTCATTGTACTAATTTACTTCATTATTTTTTTGTGCTTGATAATTAGGTACAACACTAGCATGTTGCCTTCAAAAAGGAAGAAATTGCATTGCAATTGAGAAAGATCCATTACAATGCAATTTTATTCAGCAAAGAATTCATGCTCTTCAATTTCTTCCAGATGCACTGCAAGAAATTGGGTTGAAGAAAGGGGACTTTAGTGAATCACGTGTGGCAAAAAAGGCAAAGGAACCCCAACCACCATTACATGGAATGTATGGAAAGACATATATTGGGGGATTTGCAGACATGAAAGACCCATTAGAAGAGGAAAATGAGCAAAATGAGTAAAATGAAACAGAAAATATTGTGGAAGAGGACAATGATGAAACTCTAGAGGATGAAGAGTTTGGATTACGTGACATTGTTGATTAAATTTAAGTTATGCTTGTAACTCAAGCTTTGCAATGTTTTGACTTTGACATTTTATGAGAAGAATAAACACTCAATTAGGGTTGTTATACGTTCAATATTGGTAATATGTGATTTTTGCATTGATTTTAAAGTTAATCATTATTTTTTGAAAAAAAAAAAGTAGTTATTATTATCTTTTTGACATGAAATTCATAAAAAAAAACTATTATTTGACCATTTTTAGTTAATATTTTTGTATAAAAATTGTGATTTTGACATGTTAATTCTAGCGAAAAATTATCAAAACGTTTAGTTTTTTTGTTATATTTATGTTAAAAATGGTTATTTTTTATGTCCATTGTTAAAAAATGTTGTTTTTTAGAAACAATTATTTCATGTGGATTGAAAAATTAATTAAGGATGTCTAAATATGTAGATTATCTAAAATTCAAACTATCGACTTTCTAATTTTAAAACGCAAAACAATAAAAACCCCACTAAAAAAAATAAAAATTAAGATAGAGAACAAGAAAATATGAATACAATGACGACTTCAAAAACTATCAAATTTAGAAAATAATTTTTTACATTTCACACACTAGAAAATTTAAAGTAAAAAAATAGGTCTTTTAAAAAAAGGGTGTGATGCAGAATACCCACTTTTTAAAATCAGGATGAAAATCACTACCATTCACTACCATTCTAAAACTTAATGCACATGAAAAAAATTAAAGTTCCAAAAACCATGTTCTTAAAAAAACATGTGTATTCTGCATCAACACTTTTGGAAATCGGGTCATTTTTTTTCCACCTCTACAAAACGGGTAACAGTATCAGTTCCCGTTTCAAAGTTTACATTGTTTTAGTTGCATCACTTGACATTCCAAAAGATCATTTCAAGGAAATTGATTCTATCATGTTCCAAAATTGAATGGTTGAATGGCTAATGAATGCAATTATTGAATTACCTTCTACATCAATATTACTTTTGGTTGTAAAAATTAGATCCATGGATTAGGACTAAATGGTAGATAAGCTAGATGCTCTATTTCTCTTTTTAGGTCCAAATGGTTAAAAATGATTCTTAGACCATTTTATAGGAGGTTAGACTAACTTAGGAACCTATCCTTTCTTTAAAAACTCGTTAGATCCATGTAAATCTCTCATAGACTATATATTCTTAGACATCAAAAAACAAATACCCCCCAAAACAAACATAAAATACAAAACAACGAAGTAAGAGAATAGTGAACTAAGCACATATAGTGAATCATACTTCATCAATCTACAAAACTCGATTGATAATTCATGCAAGAAATTTAAGATACTAAATTGACTAAACATTTCGGCACCGTTGCCGAGGAAGTGTAATTAGTTAACCTTATCTTTTACATTAAAAAAAATGATATGCATAGAGAAAGAGACTCTAGGGGTAGATTTATAGCTAGAGGCAGGAGTTCAATTCCTGCAACACCACCTACTCCACCAAGACTGAGAAGAGATACACCTCCATCTCAAGCTTATATTCCTAGCCATATACCTCCTGAAGTTGTAAGGTCAGAAATTCAATTAAGAGGATCTCCTACTTCATCTACTGAGGCAATCCTAGAGGAGGAAAATCTTGGATCTCCAATAGAAGAAGGAACATTTTTCACCTCCATAGGGGAAAATATTTTAGTTGAAGAATTAAGAATACCTAGTGAAGAAGAAGAAGTAGAACCCCTATCCCACATACCATTAATAGAGGAACTAGAGGAAGAGCAATTAACCTTGCAGGTTGAATCTTATATTGACTCTGAAGAAACTATAATGGCAGAAGAAGGAGAGGATGGAGAATTCACACTGTTTGGAGGAGGAGGTAGAGGAAGAGGTAGAGGAAATAATGGAGAAGGCAGAGGGAATAATGGAGGAAGTATAGGAAATAGGGAAGTTGATAATTCTTTTGGATTCCCTATAGTTGATGAAGAAACAGATGCCACAATGAAAAATATATCACGTTTTGTCCTCCCAAACTTTCATGGATTAAAAATTGAAGACCCTGAAACCTTCTTATTTGAATTTGAAGTCTTGTGCAGAACTTATGATTATTTACAAGACTCAAAAAAACTCAAATTATTCCCTTCAACGTTGAAAGGAGCTGCTTTAAATTGGTTCATGGGGTTGGTCACTCGGTCCATTAGAACATGGAATGACATGAAGAAAGTGTTTTTGGACAGGTATTTGGATTATTGCATGCCTATCAATCACAAGGATGAAGTGTTCAAAATGATGCAAAGAGAGGATGAAAATTTAGAGGATTTAATTGAGAGATTCAACTATAACTTAAAAAGAGCAAAAATGGATAACCTAGATCAAGATACTTTAAAAGCTCTTCTATTAAAAGCCATTAGAGATGAGTGGATAGATATCCTTAACATGATGGGGAAGGGAGATATCTCTCAACTCCCATTAAGTGACATAGGAGAATTATGTGTTCATCTCTCAAGAGGAAAATCCAAAACTGGGAAAGGTCCAAGAGATCCTTCTCTTGTTAGGGTGAATAAATCTGCAACTGGATCAGTGAGTAGGGCAGAAATTGGAAACATGTTTGATGAATTTAAAATAGATATTCTAGGGAGCCTTAGTGAACAGATAGACACCCTTAAGTTACAAAACAAGCAGAAAATCAAAACTGATGCTCTGGCTATTTTCTGTCCCAAGTGCAGAAAGAATCACGCATTAAGAGAATGCCCTTTAGATGAAAAAGTCATAGAGACTTGTGTGATTTGTTCAGAAAATCATGAGACCAAAAGTTGTCCTTCAATCCCTGGTCTTAAGGTTGTTTTTCAAGAAGAAACAATTTCAAATCCAACAGAGTCTCTTTGCTTTGTCTCTAGAAGACCTTGGCAAGGGCAACAAAATCAGGGTTTTAACAACCAAATGTATATGCAACCCCCTCCAAATTGGAATTCTTGACAACAACCTTGGCCTTAATCTCAATCTCAAACTCAACCTTGGGCTCAAGGAATTCATAATCCTTATGGAAGATTCTCTCCATACTATCAATATCCTCCATCATATCTAAACTATCCTCCCCAACAAATTCCTCACCAAAATCAAGAGCCCCAACTTCAAAACCAAAACCCTCAACTTTCACTACCATTTCCACAGAGACCAACTCAGTTACCTGCCCAACCATTACCTAACCCCAACAATAAAAATCCTCAAAATGCCTATATGGTGGAAGGACAGCAATTTCCAACTTACATGATCACTCCATTAGATCTCAATGATGTCCAATTGAGATCTGGTAGGATATTAGAAAAGAAAAAACCTTATGTGGTTATTCAAGAACAAGACGATTCTGAGGAAAATTCTCTACAGCAAAATAAAAGTTTTGAAGGAACATCTCCTCGAAACCAGAACACTAAAAATGAAAAATAGAAAGAACCAATAAACTCAACTCCTATCTTAGAGCAACAACTAGTATCTACTTCTACACCCCCTTTTCCAAAAAGATTACAAGTTGACAGAGGGGTAGAAAAGCATATTATGTTGCCTAATTATGATTTTCTAGATGAATTGAAAAATGTCTGTATCAAAATTCCTTTGTTACAAGACATTAAGGGGATTCCAATTCTAGTTAAAACAATAAAAGAGTTGAGCATGAGGAAACTAAGAAGAAAAACAAAAGAAGTAAAAAGAATTCACCTATCAGGAAAAATAGCAGACACAATGATGGGAAAAATTTCCATATAAAAATATGTAGATCGAGGAAGTTCAGTTGTAAAAACACATATCATTGGAGTTGAAATCCAAAATACATTGATTGACATAGGAGCAGCAATAAACATTATGAGCAAAAAAACCATGGAACAACTCAAACTTCCCAATCTTCTTTATACACCTACATTACTGCAATTGGTAGATAGATCTGTAATCAAACCAGATGGTGTGTTAGAAGATATTTCAGTGTCCTTAGACTCTTGGGAGTACCCTATTGATTTTATGATCCTAACCCCAAAGAGCAATCTAGGAGGACATCCACTTATATTAGGAAGACCTTGGCTGGCTACAGCTGATGCATTCATTAGTTGTAGATCTGATGATATGTATATCTCTGATGGTAATTCAACTAAGAAATTCACTTTGTATCCTCCAGAAAAAAAAAATCACAGAGATAGATGACAAAGAATGGATTGATGATGAAAATGATATTCAACCTCTCTTTACTATTTTAACCATTAGTGAAGATGGTCAAATCTTGAATACAATGGAAAATTTTGAATCATCTCCAGAATATGAACATGATCAGTTTCAAGAAAGATTTAATATTGAATATTTTTCATCTGGACAGATGCCTCTTTATTTTATGGAAGAATTTGGTAGCTATACAGTTGAAATATTTCACATTGAACATAAACAATAACTTGGAAAAATTAGAACAGGAAAAGCTAATCAAAACTTTACAACAACATTATTCTGCATATGCATGGGAATACATTGACATGAAAGGAATTAGTCCTAATACTTGTATACATCACATCTACATTGAGAAAAATTGTAAACCTATCCGACAACCTCAAAGAGGGATGAATCCAAATCTTAGGGAATTTGTGAAAGAAGAGTTGCAGAAATTGCTGAATGTCAATTTTATCTACCCAATTTCAGATAGCTAGTGGGTTTCTCCTCTAGTGATTGTGCCTAAAAAGAATGGTAAATGGAGGGTATGTATTGATTATCGAGAATTGAATAAAGCTACCCTGAAAGATCATTTTCCTTTGCCCTTTATAGATCAAGTGTTAGATACATTAGCAAGTAAAAAGTACTTCTCATTCTTGGATGGTTTTAGTGGTTACAATCAGATTCAGGTAGCACCTGAAGATCAAGATAAAACCACATTCACCTGCCCATGGGGAACTTATGCCTACCAAGTACTCCCTTTTGGATTATGCAATGCACCTGCAACATTTCAAAGAGCAGTACTAGGAATTTTTTCTGATCTGATACATGATTGTGTAGAGGTATATATGGATGACTTTACAATTTATGGGAATACATTTGAGGAAGCATTAGAAAATTTGGGAAAATTTCTTAAAATATGTAAGGAAGCAAACCTTTCACTAAGCCATGAAATATGTTTTATGATGTTTATTGAAGGGATTGTTTTAGGACATCACATTTCAGGAGATGGAATTAAAGTTGATAAATCTAAAGTTGAAGTCATCTCTAAGTTATCAATTCCAAGTTGTCAAAAGGATGTTAGAAGTTTTCTAGGATTCACAGGATATTATAGAAGGTTTATAGAAAATTTCACTAAACTAGCATCACCACTCTTCAAATTGCTCACCAAGGATTGTGAATTCAAATGGAAACACTACAAGAAAAAAAGACATTGGTGAGGGGTGAAAAATGTCACCATAAGCTCATTGGTGATGGTCAAAAGAGCATTCCTCACCAAAAACTGAACGTCACCAAAGGTGGCGTCGCCAAAATTATAAGTGTTGTAGTGACATACAAAGTCCATCACCAATAATGATTTATAATGATAGATAGCAACCGTCACCATTTCATATGAGCAATGGTGATGGACCATAGCCTCCATCACCAAAAACTTAATGTCACCAAAGGTGGTGTTGCCAAAAATATAGGTGTTGTAGTGACAATCAAAGTTCATCACCAATAATGATTTATAATGACTGATAGCGACTGTCACCATTGCATATGAGCAATGGTGACGAACCATAGGATCGGTCACCAAAAACTGAATGTCACCAAAGGTGGCGCCGCCAAAAGTATAGGTGTTATGGTGACATTCAAGATCCGTCACAAATATTGATTATAATAACGAATAACGACCATCACCATTTCATATGAACAACAATGATTTATTGTGATGGATCTTTAATTACCGTCACTATTGGAGCATATATATGGTGACGTTTGTTGACCGTCACCAAAAGCCGCATTGCTAGAAGTATAGGTTTTGTGGTGACATTCAAGGTCCGTCACGAATAATGACTATAATGACAGACATCGACCATCACCATTTCATATAAACGACAACGATTTATGGTTATGGACCTTTGAGGGTCGTCACTATCGATGCGTATATATGGTGGCGTTCGATGACCGTCACCATTTCATATTTTTGGTGAGGGTCGAAAAACGTCACCAAAGCTCATTGGTGATGGTCAAAAGAGCCCGTTTCACCAAAAATTGATCGTTGCAATTCCATATGGATGTCAGAGCATGATGGAATCGAACCACCAACCTCCTGCTTGTAAAGCAGGTGCTCTTCCATTGAGCTAGCACCCCTTAAATAATTATACTTTTAAAAATTAAACCTTGAAACTTCATAAATTGTAAATTCTACAACTTTCAATAAATTAAAGTCTTGGCAATATTTTATTAAACAAGCAAAGCATCATCGAAGCTGCAGGTCCCTACCTAATGGTTATTGAAGTTATGAAAAGTGCATGGAGGGAAAAACAGTTATGCATAAGAGAATCAATATGTTCAATTGAATACTTAATTAGAAGTGAAACTCTGAAGACATTTATAACCTATAAATGACCTATAACTAGCAAATGCGCCAAATATGGAAATTTCATAAGTGGATAGCATATGAAAGAAGAGGAAGTAGGGACTTGGAACCCTTTTACATCTTGGCATGCCTTAGCACTTGACACATCTTAGCTTGTTTGACATGTCTTCGTACTATCTGGCACATGTTAGCATGCCCTAAAATTCCCTAACACACCTTGGCGGTCATGACCTCAGAACTAGCATTACATTTTACCATGACTTTGGAACCTTACATTCACTAAAACACCTTAGCACTCCCTAGTTGTCATGCCCTCTATTATCCTCCACAATGTCAGAGGCTGATGAGGAGATCGATGGAGGTAACCATAGACCAAGCTTTTAGTTTGGTAGCTAGCCCTACCAAACCAAAGAGGGCTCTTTTCTTTTTCTTTTTCTTTTTCTTTGTCTTTCACTCTAGTGTTATTGTTCTCCTATTTCTTCAATTTTTTCTTCTTGCATCCAACAATATTGATTTCCTCTTTTGAAAATGAAAGAAGACGTAATGAAAAGTAAACTATAAATATGATGAACACTGGAATATAAACTAAAGTAAACTATAAAATATGTATACAACTTATACCTCAACATCAGCATTAATGTCTACCATTTTTCTCTATAAAATCAAGAAACTCGAACAAATTTTCTTCAGTGGGGCGATAGTGGCCACCATGTGGCTAGATGACTTGTATAAACAAAGCAAATAAAATGTCACCATAGAAAAGAACACCTTATAAACTTAGCATTCAACCTTCAGGAAAATTTTAAGCACAATCATGTTAACTAAGTTACATACTAAAAAGCTCAGGTTGTAGATAACTTATGAAAACAAATGGAAAGAAAAATGAAACATGGTGAGCAACAAAGTCAATATACTGACTCATGAGTTTAGCATTCATCCCAACAAGATCACATGGGAGAGCATCAAAAACTAATTCTCATTCATCCCAACAACATCACATACTATCTCCTTCACTCTTTCTTCACTAAGTTTATGATTTAGCATGTTGCGAAACAAGATAGAACTTTTTTTGAATTCAAACTTTTGTGATCCATATTTTGTAAAATGAAATTATTTCGATAAAAATCACAATGGAATTTTCATGTCTATGCCTTTCTAGACATCGAGTGTGGTTCATCGCCAGAACTAAAATGGAAAGTTTGATTTGGGCAACAGAATAAATATTAAAAGCGATGCACATAGAATTGAGTCAAACAGTTAAAATAAAACAATCATAAATAATATACTAGAAACTAAATATTGTTCAAAAATATAATATTAATAAATATTGAGCTAAAATAAGACTAATAAAAAATATAATGACTAACTCAAGTGAAACATAACACTAGATGTTACAAGGTCAAAACAAATATATATATATATATATATATATATATAGATAGATATTAAAAATAATCGTGTGTGTGTGTATATATAGATATATATATATATATATATATATATATATATATATATATATATATATATATATATATATATATATATATACACGAGCATAAAAATAATAAATAACAATAAAAACTAAACAAAATTAATTGAAAATCAAGAATTCAAGACTAAAAATATTAAAAATAATAGTGATCCAAAACAATAAATAATAAAAGAAATAAATCAAAATAAAAATAAAAGAAAAGAAATAAATCAAAATAGAAAAATACCATTAAAAAAAAAGTCCAACATAACAGAAAAGAGAAAAATAGATAAAATCTAAGCTAAGAATAAAAATATATGGTAAAACAAAATTTTAATAACTAATTCATTATAAAATATAACTTATTTTAAACGTAAAAATACAAATGATTATTAGACAATAAAGAGATCGAATGAACCAAAGAAATAATAAATGAATATAATTAAAATATAAATATAATAAATAATATAGTTAAATAAAATTAATATAAGTTGGCATGAAATATTAAAATAAGAAAAAATAAAAATGAATGTATGATAAAAGATAAATCAATAAAATACATCAATTTTAATTAAGTCAATCAAATATAAAATTATCAACCAAATCTAATATAAATCAAAACAAAATTTATATAAAGATTATTAAAAATAAAAATAAAATATGAAATTACCAGCCAAAAACCCGCAGGAAAAATAATAGTGAAGACCTTCATCTCTTGAAATTAATTCATTTGAAAAATTTATGAGAGATTCTTCGGTGTAAATCACATGAAATTTTATTTGTGGACGCGTTTCGAACCAAACAGTATGGTTCATCGTCACGACAAGTTGAAGAATCAGATCTAGCTTTGCATATTAAATAGTCAGAGTAGAACATCCAAGCTATATTTCTTGACCAAGCAACAGCTTAGTTGGACAGGATTAAGGGAATGAACTATATTTTAATAATTAAGTTAATTCAAATACATATCAAATGGTTAGTTAGTTATATTCTTATTAAAATCGAGATGAAAGAGACTATAAACGAATATATCATAAAATAAATTAATTAATTAATAGTTAGTTAAAAAGTTATTAAATATACATAGTTAGTATAAATTAATTATAAAATAAAATATAATAAAATTAATTTAAATTGATAATTAGTTAAAAAGTTATTAAATAGAAAAATGAATATACAAAGTTAGTTATATTTATATATTAAAATAAAATAATTATAAAATAAAATCATTTTTAGATTAGTAGTTATTGATAAATATTATAGAAAAAGTTGAGCCTAGACCCATTTTTTTCAGCAAGAATATCGAATAAAAGTTGCACTACAAACATCCACAGTAAAAAACAAATAAAGAAAGAAAATAATGGAATTCTTAATATGAAAAGAGTATAAAGGAGTAACTAATCATAGAAGACATAAATGACCAGATCTATGAGATAAAAAGATACCCTCCACACCAGCAAATGCAAGAAGCCTTTTAACAAAACTATCAGAGCTGCAAAATATTGACAGGTTGTTACAAGCAATACATATCAAGCTTTTTAATAAAAAACTAAGGGTTAGAACCTAAAAATGTAGATTTTGTTTTAAACTTTTAAATAAATGTTTGCTACCTATCAATCCAGCAAAGAGTCCAGTCTGCTTTTTTAGCTACACAGGGAATAGTTTCAATTGCACGAAACAAGTGATCCTTCTCTTTAGAGTCCTTGATATAAGTCTCTAACAAAAGATTACACATTTCTGCACATAATTCAACAAAAATATCACATCATAAGACCATAGCGAACAATAAAATGCACTAATCAATTTAAGTTATAGAATACCAGTAGATCAAGAACAAGAAGAAAACCTGAAGGAATATTTTCACTTGCAATCTGGAACCCATAAAATATTTTCACTTGCAATCTTGAACCGATAAAATGCACAGGCCTGCAAAACATCACAAAAGGAATTTAAGACATCAAATGTCGGGATCCCTGCCCTGCAAGATCTGAGTCACTTCTAAAAAAACAAACAAAATAAATATCCTAAATGTTGGACATGCACCTCATGAACTTAAACTTCTTTCATGGAACGGCCTGCTAAATTCTCCAAAACAATCCTGTCAGAAGCGGCAAAGAAAGCCAAGCATGACTAGTGAAATGCCTTTAACAAGTGCCCAATCTTTCCCAGTGGGGAAGATCTTGTGAAAGATCAAGTTCCTCAGCTGCAAAAAAGCACCAGCCCCTCAATATATATACACACATTCAAGCAAACATGTTGTATTCATTCTTTCTAAATCCTTACTAGTCCAAAAACTAGCCTCTACCTTCTCATGCTTGATCAGAAACATAGAAAACCTCTGTGGGTTCTCTACCAAAAGGGGATCTTCGACAATAACCACCATCGTTGATCTGAAATGGAAAGACTGATAAACAATAATTTAATAGGAAAGAACATATTTTATGTACTGAAACTGCAATACTTTCCCTCGTAGATACATTGAAGATTGCAAGGGATCGAATATTACCTTGTTTTGATTAGAATGGGGAGATAACCAAGTGCCCAGATGCGAAAATGTGGTCGAGACTTAATGGAGGATGAACTGAATCGGTGTAGAGGCTTGTTGCATTTGGTTCTATACATTCATGGGGAACTCTGACCGGTGGATTCTCTTTGTTTGAATCAGAGGGCTGTGAGTAAATGGAAATCAAATTTGAAATTCAAGAATATGGCGCCCACTGCCAGGTATTTCACTCGCCTCAATTGTCGATTTGGGCTTGAAACGTGGCGGGAGCTTTCGGAGAAAGACATCACAACAACCATGTCGAGTTGATTTGAAAAATGGATTTGATTTTATAATCGCTTCGTCTCTTTATCAATATGATGCCGACTTTTTTTTTAATGGATTCCAAATTTCGTTTGAAAGTCGCTCTCTCTCCTTTTCAATATGATCAGTGTTTTTTTTGGAGGTCTTCTATACAAATTTTACCAACCACATTAGATCTCAGTTTCATAATTTTTGTGGCAACACTGACCTTCCTAGCTTTTTATGATGTCAAAATTATAGTGAACTTGGGAGGCTTCTCTCTAAGCCTTTTGAGCATAGAAATAAAATCTTAAATCAAACTAAACAATTTCTTTAGGTCCGATAAACCAAAGTTTAATCTCAAGACACACGTTAACCATTATCATCATTATCATAAATTAAATTTAAGAATATTTTTGAATTGTTCAAGTATTTTATTTCTTTAGATTTATTTTACCATTTATAAATTAAATTTGAAGATTTTTTTTTTTAATCATTTAATTATTTTAATTATATAGTGAATAATTTGAAACATTCAAATTAATTTATGACTTTTTTGAATCGTTTTAAGTATTTAATGTCTTTAGATTTATTTTAATTACATAGTGAGTAATTTGAATTATAATTTAATGAATTTTAATGTATTGGGATCTTAAAAAATGAAACATTTAGATTACTTTTGAATTATAATATGATGAATTTTAATGTATTTAGATTTTAAGAAACTGAAATATTTAGTTTACTTTTTTCATAAATGTTAGCATTTTAATTTTATACAATTATAAATAAAAGTTTTTGTATTTTTTAATTGTTTAATTATTTTATGTTTTGATATTTATTTTGATTATATTTTAAGTAATTATGTTGGAGTGTTAACGCAGACTTTTTGGAAATCTAGCGGATTTCTGGCTGTAATTTTGCAAAAATTTTTGAGGTCAAATCTTGATTTGTGTTGTTTAAACTGGTTTTTTAACTACAACACCCTCAAAAACCCCTTGGGCACTTTGATTGTGAAAAGTTCACCTGTCAGAACTTGTGGTTTCAATGAATCCTTACCGAATTCTAGAAAAATTAGATGGAAAATAAACTAGAATTTTTTTCAAAAAGTTTGATAAGTAGACACTCCTAATTATGTTTATAAGAGTGTTTATTTTGGAATAGGGTTTCTAGAATTTTAATTTATTATTCTAAAAGACATGTCAATTTTGGAATAGGGATTCTAGAATTTTAATTTAATTATCAATGATTATTAAGTGTGTAGTCAAACTAATAGATAAAATGGTCTTTTTACGAGCACTTGCTTTTAGATATTTTCAAGAATTATAATTTTAAATTATTTAATCTATAAAGTTCTAGGACTCATGGGTTTATTAAGTTGTTGAATTAACTTATGTGTTCAAAATTGCATTTTAAACAACAAGAAATCGCAATCTTGTTCTAAATTATATTGGTGAATTCTGGCTAGAAAATCCATTTCGTCTATTAGTTAGACTACTCCATTATTAAGTGGATGGTCACCCCCTTTGACTTTGAACCTCACATCATCCTCTAAAAACTCGAAGGAGCGTGACATAGTATATAACCTCGATCATTCTCAATCTTGCCTCATCTTGAAGGGTTGTCGAAGGGTTTGAAAAAGTTCTCCATCACTTCAGGGGGAAAGTAGAGGCAGAGGTAGGAAATCAAATTTGACAAAAGAAAAAGAGTTTGATTGAAAGAGTTAGTAATTGGTAAACACTAAACCATCCAAGGGGTGCTCAGAGCAGTGAAATCCCTAAGAGGGGTTTTAAAATGAAATTTTTATCTATAAATTGTAGAGGGTTAACATGCCCCTTCAAAATACGTGATTTGAAGAGGATAGTTGACAACAGTTCCCCGAACCTAATGTTCTTGGAAGAAATTCTAGGAGATGGTGAATCAATGTCCAGATGTCTGGAAGCTCATCTAAGTGGGTGGTCTTTCATAGGGTTAGACGTGAGAAGAAGGTTGAGAGTGTTGGCGGTGGGATGGAATGGGAGGTTTATTCAAGTGAAGAACTCTTTGAGTGTGTAGCATGACCTTGGGTTGGAAGTTTTTTCTATAGAACTTGGCTCTTCTAAGTTAATTTTCAATGTTCAATAACCTTGTAGGACTTCCTGATGGAATAATAAGATAAAAATAGTATAAGTGTGCTATGTGCATTAGTCTCAGAGGAAGCACGCAGAATCGACAAGACTAAAGCATTAAAGACCATTGTATCTTCTAAATAATGGTGTCGATTCATTTCTATGAGCCTTGTTGAGATTTGACATTATGGACTATATGTCCATGGATATTTGCTTGAAAAAGTATTTGTTGTTGAATTGATGAGACCTTATGACTGACACATTTGATGCACACCTATCAAGGCTCGGTAAAAGAAATTCCAACCTCCATATCAAGGTTGTGATGGATGAACCTAGGAATCTTCTTCCTTATGTGTTTGACTCCCCAATGAAAGAGGGAGTTGGTTGTTGAACTAGATAAGAATAATCTTGGGTTAATGCCCTATTTGGAACTAGATGCCTAAAGTTTCCCTTGGGAAAGGGGAGAATTTATCAAGATTCTATTGTAGGCCTATGATCATCATGTGCAGGTAGCTAATTGGGTTGCAAGGATTCTCTTATTAACTCAGAAGTATTGATGATAGAAAAAGCACAACCAATGGTTAGTTTTGGCTCTCCTATGATGAGGAGAATCTATATCATATGATTTTCTTCCACTTGGATTCTCCAGACACACCAAATCTATACATGTCATCCTCCTAGGTAAAAATTGAGGCTTATGGTAATCTAGATCAATTTAGATATCCCCTTCCTAGATATGAGAAGGTGGGCCTCTTTCTCTATATAAAATCAACCAAAATATATAACCCTAACTCCCTATTTTACATCCAAAAGGATATTGAAGGCTTTAATATATTTTTTTATAATTGCACATGATCCATCATTGTGAAGGTACTCGATGACCCATGCTACTTGCATGGATATTTTCAATCTTAAAAACCAACTGAGAGGAGGAAAACATTCATGCAAATGACCATGAAGAGTTTCATGAGGCATGAACTCAGGCACAAATCCTTTCACCTATCTCCTCACAATAGCCCAATAGATTAACTAGCTACTATGGTGGAGTTGTCATATAATTTCAAGACCTAAATAAAATATCTATTGTTGTTACAAGATTACAACCTACACAAGGGGTATCAAAATACACGCCTTTGGTTGTATCAATTTCTATTTCTAGGATGTATGATGCAGGATCATTGAAACTTTTAAGGAAATCAACTTTGGAGAATAAAAGCTTCAAGAGGAGGTCTTGATTTTTTAGAAGAATTCTTATTTTTCTATGTAAATAAATTTGATTTTCCCTAATTGATACATTTATGAGTTCTAGATATGGTGAATTATTATTCTAGGATATCTAAGAAGATTAGGATGGAAGATTTGAATTATGTAATCAAATATGCTCTAATAGGCAGAATTTAAATAGTTTCCCTGAAATATTCTATACCTAGCATCAAGTAGCAGAATAGGAATTTTGTTGAAGTCATCTCTCAAGAAGAAGTAGTCCTCCTTGAAGTTTGCAAGATCTGAAGCTATCATAAAAGTAAAAAAAAAAGAATAGAATCTTGAGTAGTGATATTTCTTGGTTCCCTCACAGTTATATGTACGTGGTACTGTTCTATGTATGTCACCTCAATCTCACCACTATTTATGGTCCAACATTAAGTATGACATCGATACTGCTTAGTAGAAATGGTGATACGTTACAATACCTATAAATTGATGACAACATTACAGTCTTGTTCACAATCGAAGTTGTGAACAAGGCAGATATGAACTCAGGAAAGCTTGATTGTCATCCTTTCAAAGGTTATATTATATAAAGAAGTTACAAGGATATATGGGGTAAGGAGTTAATAATTGGGCTAATCAGATATTCAAGCTTCTGTCTTCAGCAAAGAATAAGTCATCCTAAATTTAACATGGTATCAGAGCCAAGTTGAGGACAAGCCCAGGCAGTAGTGAACATAATTATGACAAGTCTCTATAGCCAAGTAATCATCCTGGAGATATAATTTTTGGCCCCCGTGAAAGACTACACTACATGTGAAGTAAATCTATCAAGTATTCAATCTCTACAACCTTGTTGACATAGATATTCACTTGTTCTGAAATTTCAATGCAATTCTGAAGTGGATAGGCCAAAGTGTTAATGATTGTTTTGGGTTTATTTTTTTCTTTGGTTCGATCTGGTCGTTTACTCGATGGGCTATTTCAGAATTCTGGACACACACTTCTATGTTATTTATGGTATGGCTCGACCCCTTATCTAGGGAAGTATACTGTGCAAAGATAGCTTAATTTCTGGAAGTTGGCCTATATATAATGCAACACTAATTTACATACCTGTATGCTAATATTGCTAACTCTGACAATTGTTTGGCATACACACTAATTTGCAGACCTAAGTGCTAACATCTGTATTCAATCTTTGTTCCAGAACTCATATACTTCTGAATGATCTCGGGCACACTAGTTCCGTTCTTGTGAAGTCCTCTGTCATGACAATGTTTCGCTCAAGTGTTTTGATGCTTAACTTCTGATATAAATTTTTGAGGCCAGCACTATCTGAGGAATTTTTTTGGAATTCACATACTTGACAAAGTGTTGAAAAGTGTTATGTTGAAAATAGACCTTGAGGATCTAGACACAAGCTTAGCTCTGTGGCATCAAATGCAAGAAATAGTTCGGTCTAGTCTATGTATTGTGTACAAATCTGTGGTGTATTCCTGAATTAATACAACAGGCCAAATCCCTTATATAGAGACCTATAACACAAGTTTGGTTGACCTAAGCATATAACTAAGTGGGTATGAGTCATCTAGTTTATTGATTATGATTCGATCTAAGGATTTGGTCTCCGTATATGTTGGTGCAGAGAATCTGAAGATCGTGGCTTATTTGATGTACACATTGACTGCATTCAAATCAAGTTTTGGGACAAATTTCTAGAATTACTAATGTCCCAAGGACATCGGTTCTCTTATTCTTCAAGAGTGTAAGGTCCTTATATGGTAGAGGGCTTTGAGATAGAATATGCATATAATTTATTTGCTTGCGGAAATTAGTGTGCTTAATGCCCAGAACATGTGATGAATGGTCAACATTCTAAGGTCCTGACTCCTAATTCTTGACTGGGCATGTTTCTTCTTTTTGAAGCTTAAGGAGCTAGGAGTAAATACCTTAATTCCAAGTTCCTTGACAAGAAAATTCGTGCATATCCATGGGGGATGGCAGAAACCACCATTTTTCCCTTTTAAAGGATCCTTATTTATGTTTCATATCACTATAGCAGTGATAAGGACATTGCCTTGTTTGCAACAAGTTGAATTTCTCATTGATGATACATTGACAAAGATTTTTTACCTCAGAGATTTCCTCTTGCACGCATGGCATGCTATAGAAATAGTCTTCTAGTAGGAAAGGATCACAAGGATCCTTAATGAGAAGGTTCTTCAATATATGGAAGAATCTTCGAAAGAGTATACTCCACTAGAAGTTTGTGGATGTAGTCCGGCATATTATGGAAGTAAGCATCAAAGAAGTTTACTAGTTTAATTGCAACATGAAGGCATAATTGAAGTATTTTATCATCTTGAGAAAGGAGCCTCATCATAGACATTTTCTTCAAAGAAAGAGGTAGCTCATGAAAGAAGTTGACTAGATGAAAAAAATGAAGGAAAGAGGTATGTGTAACTTTAGATAAGAGATCTTCTTTAGAAAGTAGAATTCGCGTATTCAGAGATATGGTAGGAAGATTTAGATGCAAAAATATATTTGGAATCGTGTGCATGGTATGTCTTGGTTAAATACTAAATGAAATAAGGACTCTTCCATATGGGTACTCGATGTATATAAGCATGACGGTTGTGCATAAAACCTAGTGATATTTATCAACATCCAATATGGACTTTGTTAGGGTCCTATGTTCCATAGTAATCAGGATTTGTTGATCTTTCAAGTCGATCAAGGTCAAAAGTCAAATTTTGGTTTATACTAGCAAAATTTGCTAGGTTATAAAGCAAAGAGTATGAGTCATTGTATAGGTGTCATTGCTACTGCCACTCCAAAAATGAATATCATTTCATCATGGTAGGACATCTCCATATTTCATGATGCTTTTGATTAATCATGGTCTGTCAAACCCTATCAATCATACTTACAACTTCTTTCCTCACAGATTGAGTCAAAATTCTACTACTAGGTTTTTTGCTACGCTTTCCATTTTCTATGGTTCATAGCTTCATTTAGGAGTCAAAGGCCATCGTTTTAAGTTTATACCTCTTTCATCATCCTTCCCTAACCATTCTCCATCATTCCCTTCATCAAAACCTTTTCATTTCCTTATTTTACTAAAAACCCTAGAAATTTGTTGTGCTTTTACCCTAGGCCTGTGTTTTGACCTTTCCCCCCCTTTTTCTCACTATTTTTGAGAAATTCTACTTCTCTTATTTTCCTAACACCCGTACCTATTCCCCATATTTTTCCCATATTTTTTCCTACCTCCCTTCCCTCTCATTCCCTTCCCCTAAGTTGTTGCTCTTTTGCATTGCGCTTATACCTAGTCACCATGTTCTCGTCATATCTCTTAAACCACACCCATTTTCCATGAAATTGTTACAAGATATGCATGGGCATGAAATGAAAACACCCACTTAAGTTCATCTCGAAATGATGCACGGTTTTCATGAAATGAGACATTGTCTTCTACAACCATTTTGAGATTCTTTAGTTATTTGTGACTCTAATTGGGCTGAAATTCTTTGTGGAGGTTAATTATGATTATATTAACTTTCTGTAAAAATTTCATCCCATTTGGATTTACCATTTGGGATATATTCCCAAAATACAATTGCTACAGGAGAGTTGTTGCACTTTTGACTCTTTTTTAATCATCATTTTCAAAAGATATTTATGACCAAATGGAGAAGAATTTTGGAAAAAAATGAGCTTTTAGTTAAGCCTGTAACCAAGCATAATAACCTCCGTTAGTTTTTGCACAGGTGTTATGGTTAAAGCGATATGAGATTTTCTTCCTTACTACTCTTTTTGCTACGCTTCCAGATGGTTAGTTTTGGAATCAAGTTTGAGGAGGCTAAAATGATGTTTTTTCATGGCTTAAAGGCTCCAGGTTGTATTGTACATCTCCAAGTTTCTTCAAAGGTCTTCAACAACACTCAAAACCTCATTCAAGTCATCAAAATTTCAAGTCAACTATTTGTTGCGCTTTTGCCAGGATTTGTTGTGTTTTTGTGTGACCAACTTCAAACTTCGATTATGAACAAATGGGAAAGTATTTTTGAAAATGGGAGGATGTTTTTTTTATAACGTACGCAAAAACAAAATCCTCTCTCATGTTTTACACAAAAGTTACTATCTTGGAGTTACAGGTGGCACTTTGAGACCCATTCTCACCATTTTGCCAGGGAAAAATCGCTCACAGGGTTCTAGAACATTTTGAAATTCAACTTGGTGAACCTCCAACTTGGCATGGTTGACCTCAAATATATTTGGATAATTAAGTGTGAGGATTTTTCTATCATATCCCATGATTATATCTTCAATTATCACATTTTTATTTAGTCCAAAACCAAACCCTAGATAGTAGCATATGGGAAAATTTTGCAAATATTTTATCCATGCATGCTAGGGAGCGTGAGGACCAAGTGCTAGGGAAACACAAGGGAGCACTCATTTCAAATGCATGGAAATTAATTGTCAGCGAGCTCCAAGTGTGATAAGGAGGGATTGAAAAGGTATACTAGCTAGTGCCAAGGCATCACAAGGGATAACTAGGTCAAAATATTTGGAAATGAACAAATAAGAGTGCAGTGTGCCAAGGAGTGTCAATGAATTCCAGGTGTCCCAAGGACGAAGTGTATTAGGATAAGTTCAGAACACTACTTGAAGGAGGAAATCCTATGGTTGTGATAAGGTGCATACAAAGTAGTTTCAGACAAATGGAGAATTTGGGTTGGGCACAACATTGTTTTATCAATGACTTGGTTAGGTTCCCAAGTTGAGAAAAAAGTAAGGTTATCTATGAGGGCATGACATTTAGGGAGTGTCAAGGTGTTCCAAGGAATGTCGAGAAGTAATAACACATGCTAGACAGTTCCAAAGCATTTTAGACATGCCAAGACATTTCAAGTGCTAAGGCATGCCAAGAAGTTCCAGGCGCTAGGGTGTGGCGCCAACACATGCTAGGGATTGTTAGGGCCAAGTTCCAAGGAAACACAAGGGAGCAATAGTTTCAAATGCAGGGAAATGAATGAATAAGCGTGTGATAGAGAGTGTTAGCTAGTGATTACGAGGTGTGCTAAGTGTCAAGGAGTGCCAAAGCATGCCAATAAATGCATGGGATGCTAACACGTGCTACATAGTGCCAAGGGATTATTAGGCTTGCCAGATGTTATGACATGTCAAAATGTAAAATTTGTTGCTTAATTGTTTAGTTTTATGACCACGATTGGATGTGAGCCTTGTATTTGTAACTTGTTAAGTTGGATAAGTTGAAATTATACATGAGTAACCTAATATGAGTTATAGGAAGTTCTTAGGTGAACAAGGCATAGCCTAGTTGTAGTAATTGTAACTTGGTCAAGCTGTTGTTATAGTTAAGGTAATATTTTGTTGGGTTCCCATGTTACAAAAAATGTAAGGGTAGTTGTAAGGTCATGATAGCTAAGGAGTGTCAGGGTGTGCTAAGGAATGAAAAGGCATGCTAACACATGCCATACAATTTTGTGGTCTAATGGTTTGAATTAATTTTATGGTGTTATTTTTATTATCCGCTTTGCATAGCACTATTTTTCTAGTTTGGAACATTACAGTCAGTGAGTTCCAGATGTGCTAAGGAGGGAGTGACAAGGTATACTATGCATTGCTTCCAAGGCATGCTAGAGTGCTAGGGAAGCATACCAAGATGTGCCAAGTGCCAAGATGTACCTTTTCCATGAGGGGCATGCTAGGAACACGAACACTAGGTGCCAATAGGTGCCAAGTGACAAGTGTCAATACATTCTAGGTGCCAAATCTTCCTTTGTTTCTTCTCATCTAGTTTCCAATAATCATCTCAAATAAATTTAATATTAAACCATGCCAAAGAATACCAAGTCATCTCAATGCATGCCAAACATGCTAAGACTTTCCAAGTGCCAACACGTGCCAAGTGCTAATGTGCATCAGGGATTGTGATGCATGCTATGAAGTGGCAGAGCA